>JAQGBU010001142.1:0-15125 GCA_034698605.1 Isotoma decorata
ACTGAGTTGATAAGAGGAAGTAATATTGGCATGGAATGATGATATGTTCTCAAATTGAAACCAATATGTATGACAATACCATAGTGCAACTTGCCTAAGCTTGTCATTTCTTCGACATTTATTTTCGTCTGTATGTAAATGTAAGTTTCCTTTCATGCATGTAGTTAAATAATTGTGTTTAAGTTGCAAGTAGTAATAAAGCAAAAAGCAGTGCTTCTCCACACGGGACATGCGGTATTTTGTATAGTACTGTATAATACTAATACAATACTGCTGATAAGGACACCCAACCTCTGCTCAAACTATCATGCAGATTGTATAAAATGAAGGTAAACTGTCGCTGAAAGACAGAAAGACAAGAAATTATAAAATACTTCTGAAGTAGAAGCTGGGTCAAAGTGGACGGTGAGTTTTGCAGTTGACAGTTGAAAACATTTACTTTTTCATTTCAAAGATTGGGCAGTACGAGCAGTAGACAGTAATCATACACTTTAATTTTTTAGTATCCGTATAAGCTGATTTTTTAAAATGTTTTTCATAACGTGATTAAAATTAAAGTATACGTCAGTATTAGAGAGTAGAGAGTAGGTCAAAAAGGGTAAAGCTAGATGGGTAGGCTGGGACTTGTTGAATAAATTATGTTTTAAAACCGACCCATTTCTCTAAATAATCATTTATTAGATTAAATGACGAATTGTCGAGGTTAGCTGCTGCCTACAGAGGTAAAGGTGCGGCAAGTGTGCTGAATAAAGTATTGAATTTTTTGTATTATTGTGAAATTACTCCTTTTGTAATACTAATGCTATTAAATTGTATTCAACAGAGGTATGTAAAAAAATAGATTATATATTTTATTATTTGCAAACCTAAATTAATCCAAAGATTTCATCAACAGGTTGATTGAACGGGGAATTGTCCAGGTACATCCAACTTTCTCCTGGGCCGAAATTATTGTTATAGACTGGTACTGCATACTGGAGAAACTCTGAGCTCAAAAGAAGGACATTTGGACAATCCAAATCAATTAAATCCACGTAAGCCTTTTAGAGTAGATCGATATGTCCACGTAGAAGTAAGAGTTTTTGCCAACTTTTAGGCATTTAACTCCTTTGATGGGTACTCACACTCACTGCACAAGGGTAAATAGAATATCGCGTGCTAAGTTTAGAGATATTCGATGAGACGAGGGAATAAGAGTTACATTTGTTATCTATTGTGCGTTTTCTTCAAGATCACGCTTACTTAATTCATTCTCTTTCTTCATTCACACCTGTATTGGTCATTTGTCTTGACGTTATTTTGAATTTGTTACAGGTTTTTATTGCAGTTGCAGCTGCTCTACAAAATTTAAAGGACTGAAAGGGCTTTTCTTTATGCTCATTTACTAAGTTTAAAGTATTATTCACATATTCACATCGCATGGTGGTGCAGATCCAGGAATTACAGAAGTTCGCTAGTAAGTTTATTTGTGTAGGGCAGAATTTAAAAACGTTGCTGGCCTTTTGTACATTTGAAATGTAGTAAAATAGGCTTGTAGAAAACACGAAAGTGTATGAAAACATCCGCCGTTCAAAAAGTATTCTGTTACTATTGAGTACGAATTTTATTATTTATTTACGTGGAAATTAATTACGTACATGGGTACATGTAGAGTCTTTCGAGATGAGAAACGTGAAGACAACGGTGCCAATCTCAACAACCAAAGAGACTAATAAAGCCAAGTCAACCTCGACTTCTGCAACCTCAGACTCAGGAGTAACAAAAGAACAGATTAGGATGGGGCTGGAAAATGAACTTGAAGATATTAACAAAAGACTATCAAACTACAGCAAAGCTAAGAAAAAATCAGAACTCAAACCAGAAAACGAGCTTAAATTATTTGAAAAAAAACTAGTGCTTTTAATGAAACTTAAACAATGGAAAGAAGTAACTGATGAAGGGTATAAGATTTTAGGGAAGAAGGGACCGAACGTGAATATTTATAAGTGTATTCTAGTTAGCCTTTGTCGCTTAGGAAAGGTAACTTTTTGGAAATTTACAAAATTATTTTCAAATTGGAAATTTGTTTTAACGATTTTTGACAAACTGTTTACATTTCTAGTTTGAAGATGATGTTGTTGAATTATTGGATCATTGGAAGCAAGCAACACCTAAATGTACTCAGATGGTAGAAACAAAGCGAAAAATGGAAGGATACTTAAATGCAATTAGATCAGGAATGAATGCTAATGTTTTACTTCAAAATGTTGAAGATGTCCTTGGCCTTAATGCTGAATTAATTTTATCTGACACTTCAGACGTTGAGCCTAGCTGGAAGTATGTCGCAATCTTAACATTATTACATCTGTTGCTAATGTGTATATGTATAATGAAATGACATATTATTTTGCATGTTAACCTTTATTAGAACAGGGAAATTTGCTATGGTGTATATTTTTAATGATAAAACTTACAGCTTTTAGCATAAACTATAAAATTTCTAATTGCATACGTTTGTACTTACTTGCTATAATTTTTATTTGCAGACATCGTCCACCTCCTCAGCGCCATAATACTTTTTCATTGTGTCCACGAATGTCATCAGGATCGGAATGCATTTATGGGGATGACTGCCTCTTAGCTCATTCTAAAGAAGAACTTAAGGAATGGCAGAATAGAGTGCAGGGGAGAGCCTCAGTCGATAATGGCAAAAAAGTTTCGGTTAAAGGTGGTGGTGATGGGGCTTCTGTTTCAAATTCAACCACAAGTCAAAGTGCCAAAGCAGTATCTCCTATAGTTAAAGAACGAATACCAGCGATGTACCGTTTGCTCCCACCAGCGTGTATGTACTATTTGGTTAGCTTAATTAAAAAAGTAAAGGAAACATCAGACATCAAAAAAGTTTTTGTAGACTCATTACCGGATGTTAAAATTAAGTAAGATTTTAAAATACTTTAGGTACATTTTCATGGTTGAACGTGCTTTATATTTTCGAATTTTATGTAGATATACAACTGCATTGGATGCAAAGAAAGTCTTTGCGAATGGGTCTCGAATTTCACACCAATGGTCATTTATGGTCGCTTCACGTCACCCTTTGGCTACTGTTACACTTTATAATGATATGAACAGAGAATGCTTTGCAATTACTGGAGCTTTTTTCTTTAATGCGAAAAGGCAGCCGTTAAACTTGATAGACATCCATCCTAATAACAAAATTCAAAAGGTTGATTTCCTGTTTTTTAATAATATACAAATATAACACAATTTTAAAATTTTGTTCTTTTGATAAATTTAAAAATTTATCGTTAAAATAGGGTATCCAGGTGCTAAATACTTTTATTCGACCGGATGTGTTCCTTCCTTTTAATGGCGGTTGGCCAGAATGGTGTTGTTACCAAATAAATGTAGCATTTCAAACTACAAGCAACGAACTTCAGTTTTATGAACAGAGTTTAGTGTTTGATTTTAAAACTGATCCTAAAGTGGTTAAGCGTTTATCTGTTGTAATCGAAGCCCCAAATCTTGTAATTGGTTCAAAAAATCCTGTCACCCCACAGGAAGTTCAAGAAGAGAAACCTAGCAATAATAATGTTTTCGACGATTCGGATCCTGAAACTGTTTCTGACTCTGACAGCGACGAAGACAATTCGGAAAAAGAAGTACCACAAGTTGTTGAGAACAGTAATAACAATATAGATACGATGAATGTTTGTCAAGAAGAGCCGAAGAAGCCTACTTTAAGTAATTTGACATCCTCAGAAACTAATTCTGATAATCTACTTACTCGTAGTAAATTGGTGGAATCGGAGGCTAATATTTTATTACAGCAATGGATTAGCCAGAGAAAGAAAGACCTCGATGACAGCAGTAACATGGATTCATTGAATCAGTCTCTGAAGCAAGGAAACTATGTTTTATGGATGAGTAAGTCAGTCTCTTTTATTGTATGGCTAAGTAATGATGTCGTAACTTATTGAATTGCTGTTTCAGATCGTTTTCTCACATTAGAAGCTAAGGCTCAGCATAATTTGTTGCAGAAATTAAGTAGTACCATCGGGATAAAACTTTTTAATTCTTCATTAAATACGAATGGAAACGTGACTTCAATAGGCTTGTTTGGAGAGCTTCAGCTGTCTAGGTAATTTGATATTTTGTAAAGTAAGCTGAAATATAAAGGGTTTATATAGATAGTCAAGGTGGAGGACTTTTACGTTTCAGGGATATAAGTAAAGATTGCAAGACAGGTCGGCTGATTCTTTCGAGTTGCCAATCTTTGACCATTAGAAAAGTAAATTCCTCGTCGAGAACCTACGTGTGTCGAATAGTGAATAAGAAAGTATCTTCTCTAGTAATTTTGATCGGGCATGAGGCGGTTGAAGAGCTACATCTTCGAGACGGAGTAACTGAAAAGTTTGAAGTTAGCCTGGTACTTGATCGGACTTACCTGGATTTAATTAACAACGCATTACAAGGTTTAAGAGAGCATCATTTTCAGTTGCTTTTTCCGGAGTTTTTGGTCAAAAATTCATCTGTTATTCCGAATGTAGAAGGAATAGAGTAAGAAAACTTCTAATTGTGTAAAAGTAATAAATTTCTTAAAATCAGATTCTAACTTTAACTTCTGAAGGTTGAATTTTAGTTATCTGCAAGACAAAGACGTTATATTGAATACAAAACAGCGAGATGCATTTTCGGCCATTATGATTAACTCTCTTTTTCAATCAAGACAAAATATAGAGCGCTGTCCACCAGTCGTTCTTACAGGTAACTTGACAGTTTTTTGTCTAATGTTGATTGGGATCTGCTGTATCTCAAGTTCAAACACTGTAAACTGTAAACTACTATTTATTTCAGGGTCGCATGGTTGTGGTAAATCGTATATAATTGCTCTAAGCGTGATGAGTATTGTAGGATCACGGTCAGTTTTAAAGCAGCCAAAAAGAGTGCTTATTTGTACAAAGTCAGATGATGCTGCCGACAGGTAAAACACCTTACCTTACATATAGATTATTTATTGTCTATTACTTTGCATAGGTATACTGGACATAAGTTTATCGGTGAGTTATATTTCAGATTTATTCTCGAATATTTTCATCCATGGAAAGTAAAGCAGACATTTTCTAATAATGGCCCGGATCCGTTAAGAGTTTTTAGAGCCGTGCAGCCCGTTCAAGACGTTTCCGAGATAGTGAAAATGGTGAGCAGTTTTGTTGTATTGTATTGTCTTCTTGTAATGTCTTGTCAATTTGATGTATGTAGTGCCACATTCACATAATACCTGAGTACTTGTGTACTATTTGAAACAGATTACATGTAAATTTCAATTTGAGCATGTGAATGGCTGGATTATGTTTTATGTATGTACTTCTTTTTGTTGGTAGCATTCTCTGATGGCTCCTGATGGAAAAATCTTTCGGTGTCCTACTTTAGATGAAGTCTTGGCTCATCAGGTGATTATAGTAACACTAACAACATGTTTTCATCTGATGCAGCTTGGACTTCCTGAAGGTGAGGGTTTTTCGTTGTACCTCGATCGCCTCGATGAAGTGAAGCTTGTTCATAATAATAAATTATGTGATAAAATTGCAGATGCATTTTCACATATATTTATTGACGAAGCTGAGAGTATGCTGGAGGTGGAGTCATTATGCCCTATCTCATTAGCTGGTAAAGAGACCAAAGTTGTCATTTCTGGTGACCCTGAACTACTTGATCCGGAACTATTTGTTACAAATGTGTCGACCAAAATGACACAGGTATCTATGCTTGAAAGACTGGATGATGCTTATCCATTAAGCCATCCGTTTCGTATAAGGCTTGAAGAAACTTACTGCAGTAATAAAGAGATCGTGCAGGTTGGTTAATCAATGAAAAGTTGTGTGTCAAAATCGTTTTTCGGGAAACTAAATATTTTATTCTGTTGTTTACAGTTTATTTCTACAGAGTTCTATTCCTCCAGTGTACGGTGCACTTTAACTCACTCACCACACCCGAATTGTTTTCCTCTTTCATTTAGTTGCGTTTTCGGCGGAGGAGAAGTTCAGCCCGATCACGGGGAAGGTTATTATAATATGGAAGAAGTAATGCTCCAGTTCCTATTCTTTGATTGTAAATCGTGCCATAAGTTTTAATAAATTATTAAGCAACTTAATTTGTTCGATTTAAGGTCTATGAAATTCGAGATCGCATCATTGACTTAGTCAAATCATGGCCTTCTTGTTGGGGATCTCCGAAAGAAAAGTCCATAGCTGTTTTTACATCTTACGCTGACCAGGCACATGCTTTACGTGTTAGATTAAAACTTGAGGGATTAAGTTTTGTGGACGTAGAAACGTTGTCAAATGTTATAGGTAAGTTAGATGCTAATCAAGTAGTATTTATTTGTTTTACCATCGTCCAACAATGTTTGTTGAATTGTAACTGTATACTGAGACTTATCTTAACTTTTGTATTATGTAATTTTAGCTAAAGAGTATCGTGTCGTGTTTGTGTCACTTGTTCGAACATTCCAACTTCAAAATTCTGTAAACTTAAGCGATGTTAAGGAGACGCATACAGATACTGGATTGTTTACTAACAGGAAAGCTATTTATACTGCTATCAGTAGAGCAAAGAGCCTTGTCATAGTAGTAGGTGATCTAATAAGTCTATGGAATAATAATGGACCTTGCAGGTACATCTTAAAATCATTGTATTATTAGATGATATAAATTATAACAGCAGATAGATAAATACTCTGAACAATAATGAATTTATTTTATGTTGTTGTTTACTCTCGATCGTACGTAGAAATGTGTGGCAGGCTTACCTTAATACTTGTAAGCAAAATGGATCAATAATTGGGTACCAGAATACGGCATTTTTAAGTGGGACTTTGTTGACTAAACCGAAAGAGTTACCTGCTGTGACAGAGGTTGGTACTTATTTGCAGTCATTTAATACAGTAATCTACAAAATGAAATGAAGACAAGGTGACGGCAAAAAGAAACATTATATTATCTTTGTTTTTATGATAGGCTCCTGTTACATCAATGCCCCGCAACATTCCCTCAACATTAAATATTTCAACCGGCGACATAAAATCAAACACTGAACATCCTACAGCACCTTCGTTTACTTCAAATTTTTCTTCACTATCGCAAAATAATCCACGAGGCTCAACGGTCACAGGAAATGTTAGCGACATACAAAATAACGATGGACCAAGCTCTGCAGTCCTTAATGCTAAAAGACCAACAAATTTTATGCCAGAATTAGTTGCGGCTAGCACACCTGATGACTGCTTAAGTAATTTATCGAGTATTTGGAACTCGCCGATTTCGCCCATTGCGCCCATGTCCGTTGGTGTAAATAGCAATAATACTTCGGTCTCATCGCATGCTAGCATTTGGGATTATAACGCTGCACCTAGTAGTAATAGAAGTAAAACTAACCTTGAAAATCTAGCAGATCCTAAGTCTATATGGGGAACCGATTTGAATATTAGTAATCCACCGACTCATAGTGCCACACCCCCTGGCTTGCTCAACGCAAGTTTTGATAACAAAATCACCAGCCCTTATAGGAACCCGTTTGATCTGCCAGATGTACGGCTATTAGCGGACGCAGTGTTAAGTCAGCCACCTTCTACTCTACAATCAGCGCAAGCATCATCAGCAGTCAGTAATGTAACTTCATATCGCAACGAATTGCAGTATCAACTACCCAGTAGCAGTTCATTTTTATTCGGTTCAGGGAGAAATCCTTCTCCGACTTATAATGGAGTAATTGGCAATCCCATTGCAGGGAACGGAATTTCTTCTAATTCTTGCTGGCCTGATAATGCTAACAATATTCGTCCCATTGCGTTACCAACACCTTTAACCCATTCTGGGTACTCGCAGGCAACTCATAATGGCATCACAGATACAACTGATCCACACGGAAATTATTATGGATCCCGTCGACATGGTTATATACCTCCCCCCAGAATGCTCAAGACGCATCGGCCTCCTGCCCCACCGGCAGCTGCATTTGATAATTTTAACTTAGGTTTTACAAAAGAGCCATCGAAGGATTTTGACTTCTTTAGAGAATTAGACTTGCAACCGGAGAAAGATCGAAAAAGCAGCACCTCATCGTCAGATTCTTCTGGCTCGTTTAGGGAATCACATGATCTAGGACAGGGTAACGACGACCCGAATTTTTCATTGGACTCAACAGATTTCCCACACCTGTCTGATCGCAATGACAATTGGATTGAAGTAAAAAATTCGAAAAGATCCAAAAGTCCAGCCGCTGTTAAGCAGCAACAGCAGCAAAAGAAGAAAGGCAAAAAGTCAAAACCTACTGGAAGTGGTGGTGTGGGGATTCCTGAAACCAAATCAGAACCAAGTGTAGAACAGAAAATTGAAAGCTTAAAGGAAATGGGATTTGAAAAGAAGTTAGCGATTAAAGCGCTGCAAGCATGTGAAAAGGATTTACATCGTGCTGTTGAATGGCTCATTCAGTATGCTCCTACCAAAAAAGAGTGATTTAAGAATAGTTTAGTAGGTTAAGATGCTTTTCTTAGGTAATCTGCATTTCCGTTTTATTGGTACAACTTGAATTAACTACGGTTAAAGTATTGCTGAGTATGTGAACCGTTAATTGACCAGGCATTTTAATTTTAATGATCTTTTGACGTTTTGATTCCTTACACCCCTTTTTCTGGGGTCTGGTCCTACTCCTAGCTATAATAAAAGATACGTATCAGTTATCTTCGTATGAAATGAAATAATGTACCCTTCGATTCAGGGGACTGCGGGTTATTCATGCCACAGTAAGTAACTATCCCTTAAAATTTATCTCACATGGTCTGTCATATCGAAATCCTCATTCGCAATTCATTCCAAGTTAGCATATTTCAACGTTTCAACCATAACTCTGTAACAACATCTCATGGTACTTTCAATTGTTACAATTGTCTGCTTTTGATGGACATTTTAGTTAATGTATTCTGTGAGCGTCATTAAAATGGCTTTTCAGTTCGACCTTACAGACAAAATTAAACAAATTAATAGCAATTCAAATTTTACGAAGGGATTTTTGATCGATAATTAGGGAAGAAAGCTTGAATACAGTGTGTTAAAAATAGAATAGAAGCTGCTATATGCAATTGAAATTTCATATTAAACTAACAAGTATTTAAAGGATTCCGTAAACAAGACTTGCCAGTGACAAAAAGTGCTTAGAATTTGGAATGGAATTTAGGTCTTGAGGATTACGACATGAAAGAATTGTAGAATTTGATTGAAATGAACTAAAGGTGGTCTTAAGTTTGTGCACATGTGAATCTTCTGCACCTATGTAAAGCAAATGCATGACGACAAAGAATCAGGTTTGATTCCGAGCGAATAAAAATGATTATAATAAAAATTGATTACTAAAAATTTATTCGTGTTCGTCTTTAACGAAATCGTACATGAATTGGTCTTAATTGTGTTCTATTTTCTTAATTTTCTGTCATTTCAAAAAATCAGCATTTAATATTGAGATCCTATGGAGCACTTTGGCATTTAGTAACTTTTAACATACGTATGTCTACTCGGTAAATATCGGCATAATTTCACACTATCCTACTATATTCTTATCTTATTACGTTTTGAAGACTGGTTTTTATTTTTATTATATTATGTAATATATGTAATAATCCGTTTATAAGGTATATGAACATTTTTGAAAGTGAAAGTAGGGACTTGATGTGGAACGTGCATTAGTTAGTTCTGCAGAATTTACAACTCATCAATATTTAATTAGGTGTAAGCTATTTAGTGTATTAAGTATTCCACGAATGCATATGAGCAAAAACTTTCTTTTTTGTCAAGATGATCTAAAGTAGGAGGATGATACTTTTATGTAAATGTGGGGTAAACTCGTAGAACTTAAATAAAATTGAAGTCAACTCTCTGTCTTCACTCTTCACCCTCTAGCTCTGAGAAGAAAAATCATAAAATCTTAACGAGCTAACACCATGATAATGATTTATACATGAATGTCATAATCTACTGAAAGTTTTCACATATTGTGTTTCTTACATAACCTTACCTTGTGTTTTAGGTAATTAAAGACTTCCCATTCCAATTGTTTAAATCTCGCATATAAATAGGATACAAAATACAGTTGTCTCGAAACTCTCATTAGAATGTTTTTCATTCATTAGGTCTCATATAAATCTGCACTTGATTTTAACTTAATCATTCTGTTCTTTATCTCGTCCACAATGAAAAGTTTCATAAGTATATTTTTAGGAATAATCTTTCTTGGCATCGTTGGTCTGGGTGGAATTGCTGAGGGTTTTGGAATATTTCCTCTACTTACAACAGGCTGGTATTACAAACCTACTCCAACTGAACAAGTTTTTTTAGGTTTGATTCTTGTAAAAGTAAGAACTTTGGAATAAGTTAGTTTCTGTAAGACACAAGATCATTGTTTAAATAATAAACTTATTATTATACAGGTACTTGCCCTCAGACTTGTATCAGTTGTTGCGCCTTTAAGTTTAGGAAAACGAAGTATTGATTTAAGGTATGAAAACAGAACCATTGGATTTCATGCAGACACTGAATATAAGAATACAAATATCAGTAAACAAGAATTTGCTATGATTGAGCGCATACTATTGGTAAATAAATAAATACGTTTCCTTACTACAATTTTAACTTAAAAAACTTGAATTATGCGTAAGACATTAATTATATTGTTATTAATATCAGAGTCTTAGGAGAATCGACAAAAATGACTGTTTTTTGAAAGTGATATGTGAGTTAAATCAAGATTTCTTGGTCGGCAAATCTTCACTTGAAGAAGAAAAATATCTTCAAGTTTTCAGGTAAATAAACTGACTAATTGAAGACGATTATTTAAAAGCTTTAAAACGCATTCTGTTACTGGTAATTGATTTTTTTTAAATTGCAGACTAAGGAAGAAAACGGGAATGAAGTCCGCAAGACATTTATCTGTATGGACTAGTTATGAAGAGGCAGTTACTGCAGAGACTAAAAATTGTACTAAAAAATATAGCATGTGCCCATTATCGAGAAAAGAGTTGGAATTCGATGTTCTTCTATCGGAAGTTTATTAATTATTATGGCCTATTCATTCTTCCGTTCTTTTATATGAAATAAATTATGTGTCATCTTTAATTTCCGAAGCAAAATCTAATCAGTTTTATTTTTCTCTGTTACAAATGAATTATAGAATAAGTAACAAGAAGCAATATAAATAATAAATGATTAGATAAAAAAATACGTCAAAAATACATAGTGTTACCGTCAATCAGTTCATTACACGAACGAAATACATTAGCACTGCCGGTAATATGGTTATTACCTGTAACATGCCTTCATTCGCTTGTATTCAAAAAACAACTTTTTAACAAAAAGCGCTTCAATGAACTGAAGTCGAGTAATTCTTAGTAACAACTGTATACTCAAAGGTAATAACACTCACAAACTTTTAAACATTTTAAAATCATACGTTTTTCGCTTTCCCTAGTCTACTTTCTACAAGGGAAAGAATTAGTCCAGTCTTTATTACTTTTTCACACTGGTACTTTTTTCGGAATTGGATTCCAGACAATGCAACAATCCAGACAGTGCAACCTTTACAGCATGATACACTATATTTTTTATTTGGAGCTTGTCTTCGTGATTAGAATGGGTGTCACTGAGATTTCGGAATTCTTCTGTCAATCTAAAACAGTGGCCCACGTTTTCGGGGGATACGAAGTCCTCGGCGATCTTTATACAGTTGTTCAAGTTTCTCACCTATTTAAGAAACAATTTTGATAGCCGGTGTATTTGATTTATAAATTGATTTGATGTTTAGTTAAGAACTTTACCTGATGTGGAGCTCCTGCTGGTATAAATACTGCGTCCCCTTTAAACTGAAGAATGGGGAAGGAAATAACATTGTACTCTTCTCTTAACCTCTGGAGAAGCTTCTTATCCAAATACGAATTTTGGTCATGAATTGGGTCATGATTAGGCTCGATCGGGACACCTTTTTCGATCGATAGCTGTGAGATAAATTTAAGATAGGATAATAATTTTTCAGAACCAAAACGTGGTCTTGTATTATTTAATCCCTTACTTTGTTCAGTAAGTCTCGGATTTTATCCGCGTCACAAGGCCTGAAGATATGCCAAAGAGCCCCGGGCAGTTCTCCACCGTCTTTGACTCGTAGCTTTGTTTTCTTGCAACAATCGGAGTCCATTATGGCATTAAGAACACCTTCAAATACCATAGAACATTATGGTAATGAGCTGTGCACTAATAAAAATTAGCCTATTATTTTTAGGATAAGATAATTTGCTTTGCTACCTTTGTTATGCTCCTCTATGTTGCAGTTTTCAGGCTGTCCAACGTAAAGCATGATGTTCACGGCGTCCGAAACATCTAGATGCAAATTGGTAGTGGCAATCCACATATTCTTCCCATTCCCCATTGCCACATAAAGTTTAGGCCCCAAATCCGGGTACAAGAAAATTTTGGGGAGGAGAGCTGCTAAATTTAATTTCCCTTGTCTAAGGGTATAATCTGGCAGTGGAAGAGCTTTCATTAGATCTTCGAATCTAGGAGGGTCGAAATGGGCAAAATCGTCTCCCGGTGGCCAATCTTTTAATTTTAGAATCATAGGATCTCCCTTTCCGTCTTTAATCCTTTTTGAAACGTCCGTAAAGCCATCCCAAAACATCTTTAAAGACTGATTGGAAAGAACTTCTCCAGTCATGCAATTTATCAGATCGCTTGTATCCTTTCCATAATCTTCAGCGAAAGCGGCAGGTGACCAAAGTGTTTTGTTCAAGTGTTTATGAACATTTGCAGCCACAACAGGTTGACAACGTGGCCACATAAGGTTGAACAGTTCATGGTTGAGCGGATTATCTGACTCATCTAATACCAACGTGGTTCCTGAGTTTAGCCATTTATGTGATACGGTGGGAAAAGTCATCTCTGTCTCTGAACGTTGGAACACTTTCAACGGGAGATGAGCCTTATCATAGTAAGAAGTTCTGACGTTTCTGACATAATGCTTGAGATCATTGTTGATTGGCTCGAGAGGCATTTCTGAATCTTTAGCAACTGAGCTCTCCTTGTTCTGTTCCACCTCAACTTGTTTTACTTGTTCAACTTCTACACTTTTTTTAACTTCAGATTTGAAATACCATAGCGGGCTGTCATCATCATCTTCAGACGAAGACTCCGAGCTGCTGCTACTGCTACTGTAATCCAGTTTTGCCTAAAACACAGCAATCGAATGATGATAAGGATTACGGTTATTAAACCTGACTGTTAAGTATATAGAAATACCTTTTTAATTGGAGTTTTTGATGAGCTATCCTCAAATGATGATTTTTTCCCAGGTGCAAATGAAACCAATGTTGACATCTTTATGGACTTATGACTCCCGAGACTCCCATTCGCATATTTCTGGGCTTCAGCACATCCACAATTCTGTGAAATTCCCAATTTATTCCGTACCGAGTGCAAAATTTGATCCATTTGGGGCAGAACATCAGTGGGGATTATTTGAGTTAAACATAAAGTTTCCGGCGTATGTTCTTCTTTGTGCACTTTAACACAGTAGAGCCAGTTAAATGAGTCATGCTCGCGTTTTCTCTCATGACTTCCGTTACGGTTCGGCTTAACAACAAATTAAGTTTTAATATTAATACTCTGGCATCGCATTATGCCTTTCCAGTTAACATTAGATACAGTCACGTTTACGTTCAGAAGAAAAAAAATTATACCTTGATGCCCTTCATTCGAGATTTAAGGCATTCGGTGCAAGCCATGAATCCACACCTCTCACATGTCCAATGGAAGTTAAAAACCGTGGTTTGGCACACGTCGCACAATTCTCTAACTTTATCAACTGGCCGCTTCCAGATAATTGCATTTCCTTCATTCTCCAATTCTGTGTTTATTACTAATGCTTCTCTATCTTGCGAAATGAGCTCGCAAAACTGATCACCAAGCTCCATGACTAAGAGTTTGCAAACTTCTACATCGAACTGTAGTGGTGGACTGTCCTTATTAGATAGCCAGAGGTCAACATCACTCTACAAATAAAGTTAAAACCAACTTGTTCAAGATCCAATATTCCTTCTTTTTTTGTCTCAAAGCAATATCTAGCACCACTATCACAAGGGTAGTAGTAGTAATAATTGGTTAAAATTGGAACCTATTTACCGTTACTCAGGGTAGTTATGTTAAGGAGTTATAGGATTTGCATCCATCTTACATACCTGTTCGATGTCCGAGCTAGGATCCAAAAACCCGGCTGGGTACTGTAAGTCCTTACGACGAGCAAGTTTACGCAAGGACACGAATCGGCAGAGATTTTCACCAGTAGGTTCAGCTCCGTTTTTTAGCTCTGCAAGGTGCTTATGGCAGTCTGTGCACTTAGGGAACCTCATTGCAACGACCTTAAAACACTCTTCACGCTGAAGATAAATCTCGTGTTTCTCAAAAGTTCGCTTCTTTCTTTTCTTGATACTCTTTTTTTCCTCGACTTCCATCTCTCCTGCTTCTGTCAAAATGCCGTCCATGCTTTCGTCACTGCTACTAGTAACTTTTGAAATTCCTACGGCCAAGGGTTTATTCTCTGCTGCTTCCGCTACTACAACTGAGTCGGTCTTCAATCTGATTTTTTTTAAATTAAAAATTGAAATGAATTAAAAAAGATCTATGTATCATTGCAAATTGTTTCCAGTCGTCGACTAACAACACACAAGTCAAATAATATTATATTATATATTGTAAATATCAATACACAATACTTAAACACAAAACATGAAATATATTATTTATACTACAATGTCAAATATACTTTCAAGTGAAGTTTGTACTTAATACTTAATTTGAAAATCCCTTACATTTCTAAGTGATCTTTAGATAAACGTCTATTCGACTGAGATGACTCCTTCAGGCTAGCCAAGTTTGTAGATTTCGTAACCTCTTCATCCACCTGCACAATCGGAATGATCTTCTCAGAAACAGTTGCAACTGTTGAAACATTATCTTGCCTATCTGCTGGTGCTTTGCCGCTTCCATTTTGTCCCAAGGACTCTTTCCCCTCATCCTCTCCCTTGCCCTTCATATTCTGCATAATATTTATAT
>JAQGBU010001143.1:0-15117 GCA_034698605.1 Isotoma decorata
AGAAGGCAAATCCACCTCGGGGTTGTGACCCTACAAATTGATGGTAATGTCGAAAATTTAGTTTTCGATGACTAATGAGTCATCTCCGATTACTCACATTACCTTTAATGAACACACTGTCGTCAGTGCGCCGGATGTTTATAAAAGTATTCCAGCGCCCTTAAATCATCATTTCCCTCATTTTTTAATTCATCCTTCAAACACATACACAATTGATTAAGAGCAATGCTTACCAGACATTTTATACTGTATTATCCCTTATCCCTAAAATTTTTTTTTTTTTGCACTTATCTAAATCCTAATCACTCGACTTCTCTTTGTTTACGTCAACATTCAACATATTATGAAAAATAATGCGAAACACTACGACCGATATCTATTATATACCCGTCAACATTATAATCACTTCCTCAAAGGAAAAGTTTACACAAAAACTACAGTAGCCCTTAACTATCCACAGAAAAAAAATCCCATCACAATATCAAGACACTATTAAGCACGCTTAACTTAGTGTAAAATCTGCAGAAAAACTAAATCAGTTTCACTAAGCATAAGCTTAGCATTTGTATATTTTCATCATTTTTCAGTTCATAATTATATCTTATCCATTTTCTTTTTCATTGATATTTCTCTTACAGTTCATCCTCCATATGCCAATCGTTCGAACACATTTTATCCTTTTAATTCGTAAGTTACTGAACACGTATTATTCAGCTCATAAACACCATAAATAAGATGTACTTTTACAACGAAGTAACTCTTTACTCTCTACTTCAACGCATCCTCTCTTTGTTTTGTTTAAATTAAATTAATGTTTTTAACCACTTCGGAGTAACCTACTCACTCTTCTTTGACCATTCAGTTCACGACCAATTCCTAACCCTAAATTCTTTAAAAATTTCCCTACAACTTGTCCGTTTTGAATTTTCAAAATTGACAAAGGGCATTTCTGAATTATTGCCGTTTCATATAATTACCTTAATAAAAGTACTTCAGTAAAAACTATAATACCCTTGTAAAACATCTCAAGTGACACCACTTTCTCTACTGTTTGAGGCAAATTTGAACTGAAGCAATCAATCAAAATTTCTTTTTAATCGAAAGTCAGACAACTAAAAGCAAACAGACACAAGGACTTAACCAAATTGTTTTCTATATAAATCCATTGTCTCTCTGGAAAAATATACTTTGATACGACCATAACCTTGCAACATTTGCTCTCCTTTTCTACTCCACTCATTTTACTAATTTGACATCGCATATATTTCATTTATACATACCCCTCGTCTCTACGTGCACTTTCAGGACAATTTTCTCTTATCGGTCATTGTCTTCCCTATTCTTCTTTGTCATGACTTTTAGATAAACCACAGCCTCTATATTTGGCGACAGTTTCGTGGGCATAAGCACTACAAAAAAAAACACTATAAACTTTCTGCCCTATCAACATCCAATAGCCACTGAGGACAATGTATTCTGTCAAGAGGGCAACCCTACGCATAGCCTAGCAGTTGTTAACAAAAGCATACTTTTATTTCTTCGAAATTCTTTGTGGAAAGCAATATTTTTCTGTTTTTCGACTATCTTCTTAGTCTATGTTATAAGCGTATCTTAGCCTACCTTGATGTCTACCCACGATTTTATTTTGATACTAACTATTCACTCAATATAAACTCCGTTATCTCTGCCAATACTATAAGCAAAATACAGTATACAACGTATTGAACTCAAAGCCTTTCACAAAATCTTTAAGTTCAACCACCAAGGTTTCTTTAAAAAAACTGCAAAATACTTACAAAAGTATACCCCTTCGTAAAATTGCTAAAATAATAGGATATGCCCATAATTGTTGGTGATCGTATGTAAGGACTCAAAACAAATTAGAGGATAAAATAAAACCATTTGATATCTTATTCTAAATACATGACCATTCCATAAAACCCTGAAATAAGTCGATGCATAATGTAACCAATAGGATAAGCATAGATGCGTTAATTTCTTCCGTCGTCCTTTTACAAGTTGCAGATTTGAAAAAGGACAATGTTTCGTAAACAGAGGATCAAACTCCGCTAAATACATTTGATTAAATTTGCCTCGCATACATGCCCTCTTTCCGGGCTCACAAAACTTTCAATCTGCCCTAGAATCATTTTAATTTTGTTTTTAAATAAAAATATCTAAGCCTATGATTTGGCTTAATGGGAGTACCTCGTCCCACAAGAAAGATTACTCTTATGATGTGACAGATGATACAAGCAGTCTTGAGGAAATATAATAACATACTACAAAAATATAATATATGCAAATAACTCCTAAAACAAATCTATTACCCCGAAAAACATTTTGTCGAACCCATTGTGTCATATCTATTGCTATGAAGATTCGTAATAACCAGAAACTATTTTGTACCTATCTCTTATTTGTTTTCTAAGCCTATCGTCTTTGTAGCTCTTTCTTCCTCTTCCCTGTTCATATATCATATTCTATTATTGAGCCAGGACCATCATCAATGATGACTCACCAACAGTCAGAGATATTTACATCCGCCTACTAAATTCATTTCGATTCAATATCGCCCATCTGCATTGCACTATTGCAAGTTATGTTAACCAAAATTGAACAATTTTTTTATAGGCAAACCCGTGCTTTACGATTTATTCAGAAATTATGTATTACTATTATGTAATTATGTACTTATGACAAGATCTATCATGCCTGTCTTTTAGTAAAACATCAATAAGTATTTTTTTCATGAGACTAATACTCATCCCTGGTTTCATTTCGTGTTGACGCTAAAAGTAAATAGTTTTGACTATTATTCAAAAGGTATAATTTCAAAAATTAATAAAAATATAAGTTACTCTTTTTATATGTTAAGGCTACGAAAGCAGTATATATAAAACAAAGGCAGTATGTGACAATATAAAACCCTTCTCGTTTCTAATAGTTTGTTTAAATCTCAATTCTACAAGTAATTATTCCCAAATGTAACTAAACCATATTTACCATTCGGCAAAACGATATTTACCATTACACTGAGGACCTCGAGTGTCTTTCATCGAGGAGGACAAACCTGAATATGAGTGGTTAACATAAATTATTCTAGGTCATACATTTTCAACACTTTATTAATGAACCTTAGTAATGGAAAGATAAGACCTCTACGATATGAAATTAAACAACTTTACAGATTTGCTGCTGAGATAATAATTGTACGTTTTCAATGTAAGTAATAATCAAATCGGTTTAATGTATTTTAATCTAATTTACTGTCCTCGATCCATTAATTAATTTTTTGCAAAATTCCCCTTAATCTCGATTTTCTTAAATCAGATACAGTTGCGTTTATGTCACTGTCATTTTATTTGTTACCTTGCGGCTATTATTATTTAATTTTTTATTTTGATCACGAAGTCCCGACCGTACTCACTATTATACTAAATTTGAATATAACACTTCATTATAATAGATCATTACATGATATTATAATGACCTTCATTTAAAGAAATGTTTCTATGTACGGGATAACAAATACCCACATTCTTGATCTTCAACATTATTCACAACCTAATATTTTTCACAAATCAACATATTTCAGTATTTTTCACGAATCAACATATTTTTCAAACATTTAAAATCCAAGAAGCAAATAATGTCAAACAAACTCTATTCTTGACATCACAATGTCTGGCGGCAGTCCGAATGCAACCATCAGTCAAATTTGTCCGTTTTAAATCTTGAACTATCAAAAACGGCATTCTGTAACTCCTCATAACGATATTTCCATAAAGCACGCTTAAAAAAACAATTAAAGCTATAGACTTTAAAACGAAAACACCTTAAATCCATCTAAGATGGAAGGTAGAAATCTGTCATCAACAATTTTCAATATAGGAGTCTGTGTCTTCCCTTTTGCACTTTCGTGTATGAACTATAATCTAGATTTCGTTTTTAATCACTACTTACTCTTAACTTAAACACCGAAACGAATCATTTAAATCCCCGCATATTAACTATTTTGGCTCAAAATTAACTCAAGCGAAGAGTTTAGTAAGCCCGTTACGTTGTCTTTCCTCTTAGTAAGGCTAATTCAATGACGCCCGAACTTTGGTTGTCCTTTTAGAAATCCCAGCTTTGAAAAAGGACATTTTATTAATCAACTCACAGAAGAAACCTATCTCACTAATTACCTATGCCTTTCTTGTGGAGAAAACTGGTCCCAATTTTGCACTAAATAAAAAAAAGCACTAACATCACCAAGTATTTATACTAACAAAACTGATCCGTATGGTTTCAGGTATTAAGAAGAATAGTAGTTTCCCGTCATCCTTAAGTTGACATTATAGCATTCATTAAATTACTTGAGTTTGAATTAAAAGGGATGCCCTCGCCCAAAACTAAAAGGTATGCTCTTATCAAGTGACAGGTGATAAAAGCATATTGGAGGTAACAAAAACCATTTTCTATTATAATGACACTTAAAGTAGGCAATAATTAGAATTTAAATTTTAGTCGTGAGAATTAGTATGAAGAACTTAATAACATTAGAGTATTAAAATTTAAGAAAAATTTACTTACGATTCCTCTTCGCATTCATTATCAAATTGTAAAAATTATCCCCTTCAAAAGTGTAAATTATATCATGTAGATTTAAATATATAAGCTAATGTACTCTACAAGTTAATATTAGAAGTTTTTATTTATTTATTAATAAATACGGTAATCATTAATTATAATATATCAAAACCCTTAGAACATAACAGACAGTAAAAACAGTAAAAATAATAGAGTAATCTAGAACCTACAAATATACAGACCAACATACATGAATAAATGTAATAAATTAAGTAATTTAGTAGTAGTGGCAGGAAGAGAGAAGACTCCAACCAAGATCCCCCACGTTCCAGTTCCCCAGAGAGAGTCCTGCACAAGTCTAAGTCTCTACGGTCAAGGGGAAGTGTGGTGCTGCCGGGAGGAAGGAAGTAACTAAAAACACATCCCTAGAGAAAGGTATCCCCAAAAAATTCGAATTAAGAGCGTCCTTTCACCATGAATAAACTTATGGTCAATTAACCAACTACTTCAACAACATTACGGTGTCCTGATGAATCAATAACAACACACTACTATCGAAGTGACAAGCACCCAGTAAAACCTTATCCACCATATCCAGGCGTTGAGACTACTCACTAAAATTGCTGTTAAATCACACGAACAATAAATATTCGGATGCATTCAAAAAAAATATAAATGCAATAAGGTACTATGGCGAAATGAAAAATGACTACAAAAATTTAAAAAACGAACTTATATCAAATTAAAAACGGTCTAACCAACTGTTCCAATACAAGCAGAAATTCCAAACGAAAAACCCTAGCTTTCTACCGCTTATCACAAGCAAAGTGTACATCAAGCTAAAGCAAAAAAAATTATCATCATCAATGGCCGCCAAGATCTCCAGGATAATTACTGATGCTGCTGGTACCCGAGTCCAAACACCAAGACCAGTTCGAGAAAAAGAAGAAGAACACTAGACCGAGACTGTTAGAACTATGACAAGTGATCCACTCTCTCTCTACTCCAGTAACCACCTACAAGATCTCTCACCTATAGTCACTTGATAATCATTTCTTATAATGAATAGGTAGATAAAGTCAGAAATTCTCATAACAATTAGTAAGCGTCAAATTTGAGTAATTAAAGCATATAGTAACTTCTAGATATTCATCTCATTTATGTCAGTTAATCGAAAGAATCAAAATTAAGGCCATGTAAGAAAAGTAATATATGGTAAAGCCGTTTATAATAATCATCAATTAAGCACTGATATAATTAATAGACTCGGGTGAGTCTCTTCGGAGTAGGGGTTGTATGTGATGAATTAAAAGTGAATTAAATAAGGTAACCACATCCTGTCAGTCAGTTATGAAGCTGGGAAAAGTATGTTTTTAATAGATAAGATTAATAATAAATTAAAAGATAGATTTCATGAGAGGATGGTATGGCAAACTGTCACTTGCCTTGCCATCGTAATAAAAATAAATGTAAAGGACAGTAATTGGAATTAAAACCAATCGTTTCCTAAGCAGGGCTTTCCTTTGATGTAAACGGAAAATTAGCATTTAATCAGGCCCAGGCTTCCTTCAGAAGCAGTCAAAATTTATAGAATTGGCTTAATAAGTTGATAACTATTAAAACACTTAGTTGTTAAAGTAACACTTACAATTACCTTAAAAATTTAATAATTAAAAACTACTCTAATTTATTAACGAAATTATTAACTAAATAAGACACAATTATAACACCCTATACATCTAGTGAAATAAAGAAATCTAAATCGTGACATACATCACTTATTTCTTCACAATATGACGACTTTTAGTAAAAGCTTTCCGCATCTGATTTGTACCTTTCGGGCGAATACGTGGGTGTTGTCTCTCTTCATGATACTTAATCGTATGAAATCTCGAACTATTGTTGGGCCCTCTACTTTGCCGGAAATTTGCTCCGTTTGAGTTTAAAAAAGTACGGCTTTGATATGGGGTTGTTTGTGAAGATGTCATACATAAAGTTTCATCAGTTTTAAAGATGTGCTGGTTAGTTTGACGTAAAACATTAGCACTTTTCCCAGGTTGAAGTCGATTTTTACATTTTTGAATAAACTCTTCTCTTTCCTTCATGAATTGATCATGTTCTACCCTCACTGCTTCTCCACCAAAGTTCTCTTGCTCATTTTCTATGCGTTCTAAGATTTCTTGAGCGTGTTTGCAGTAATTGGAATCCGGAACATCTTGGGGAGAAAATTTCCTCAATGATGGAAGAATGTGACGGACTTTACTTTTTCTTTGAGTCCAGTCAACGAGTTTAATTGGATATTGTTTTTGAAACTCCATTTTTGCTTTGAAAAAGCCCACGGAAAAAATGTGTGAATAAGTAGCCAACTTTTCATCCTCAGTTAGACTTGGCCCCCATTCGTTGAGATAATTCATAATATCGTAAGTTAGTCGAATTAAACGCAATTCTTTGGCGAAATCTGTTCCGTCGATTGCATGGGTTTGCAAATGGATTGATAACGTCTCTTTGGCTTTTGTCATCCTGTCAAAAGTCTTTTGAGGTCGTAGAGCAAAGTCTGGAATGTGCATATTAGTCTTGGGGTTAAACAGAGCCACACTTTCAGCTGTTGCATTTAATGCATTCTTTTGAAAATAATTCACAGTAAAGAACTTCATGATTGATGGAATAATATGGGCGAAAAGTTCATCTTCAATCTTTATCATTGGCACTAGTTGAAGTGAACTATGCATATATCTCTCACTTGGTACTGTCGGAGAGATTCGAGGGAAAGCAAAAAGTTAATCAATGTATTCCCTTACTAATACATCACTATCGTAATCTTCTATGAAGGAATGAATGCTTAGTGACTTTTTTTCATCAATGTTTGAAAGCTTTCTCATTACTTCGACGTAAGTTCGTTTTGCTACACTTTCGGAAAAACTTTGCTTTCTCTTTGACCTTGGAGTTGACGGTCCTGTTGCCTCAGTTTTTGCATGCTCAATTTCTCTTTGTTCAACTGAATTTTTATTCTGCTGAGAAGTTGACGCCGTTGTTCCATTTAATGAACGGTTAAGTAAAAGGCCTTGTCCTGCAGTATTTGATGTGCTAACTCTGGGGTTAATGAGTGCATTAAAGTTAAAACATCCTTCGGGATTCACTGGTTGACTGGGGTTTCCAAAAATACCTAAAACTGGTGGGTTGTTTGAGGCTGTCTGTTGTTTGGGATCTTTAGCAAAAATCGGATCACGTTTGCATTTCTGAGCACTAGAAATCTCATTTTCAGTGTCCATGGGATTTTCGGAGTCTGCAAGCATTTGTTGGGAATTGATTTCAAATCTGTTTGAACATTGTGATTGGGACGTTTCGTTGGAATTCGTTGAATCCATTTCAGGAAAAAGTGGAAGATTCAATCGAATACACTAAGCACGGATCGTCTCTGACATGAACAATTGAGAATAAATCTCAATAAAAATGCTTAAAATTCCACCCTCTCTCAGTTCTTAATTTTTGAGAATATTTATTAGAAAGAATTTGCTGCTACGCGTTTCGGGTTAAACCCTTCTTCAGGCTATCAACAAAAGTGGACAATAAGTAAAATAATTTGATTATTTACAAAGAATGTTATTTGAAAATTACACGGCCATTAGGATATTTAAAACTAAATGAGTACAGAATCTTTAATAAAATTTAATTTACCTGCATTATAAACACATATTAATCAAAATATTATTAAAAGTAGCTTTGGTTCGATTGACAAAGTGACTCCATGGAGTGATGGAGAGTGAGTAGGACAATTATTTTACACAATGATATTATGATTTTTTGCCTCCAAAAAGTTACAAGTAGCCATTAAGGACATACTAACATGCACTTAAAACATGTACGGAAATTAAGGTTTTTCTTGCACCCATCGATCACGATTTTTCTGCACGCTATTTACAAAGATATTAAACCACGTGACATGTTCCTGATCATTAACAAAAAATGCTAAGTAGTGTATAAAACATTAAAAAATATTGAGTTATACATCAAATGAACGTATTTTCATTTTCTAACCGTGTTATAACCGTGGGACTCAAATTCATAAAAATAGATCTAAGTACTCATTACAATATTGTTAGTGATCTGTCACAGTCCATAAATGATTTAAAAAGGTTTTATTTGAAGTCATCTCCCACTGCTATAACATGTAGGCATTTGCTTGCATGTAAGTAGTGAATTTTTGCAACCTGCTCACCAGCAGGTAATATGCAGCTAATTTGTCAAATAAATCACTTTTTAAATAAAAAACCAAAACAAGTGGAATTTTAAGCATTTGTATTGAGATTTATTCTCAATTCTTCATGTTCCTTTGATATATTTCTCAGTATGTTTCAGCGTTTTATACACTTCTTAGCATTTGTTGTTAATGATCAGGAACATAACACGTGTTTTAACATCTTTGTAAGCAGCATGCAAAAAAATCGTGATCGATGGGTGCAAGAAAATTTTAATTTCGGTACATGTTTTAAATGCATGTTAGTATGTCCTTAATAGCTAATTGTAACTTTTAGGAGGCAAAAATACCATAATACCATTGTGTAAAAATGTTGTCCGACTCACTCTCTATCTATCAATCGATGGAGTCACTTTGTCAATCGAACCAAAGTTATTTTTCATAATATTTTGATTGAATTGTGATAATAATGCAGGTAAATTTTATAAAAGATTATGTACTATTTTAGTTCAAAAAAATTTCCTAATGGCCGTGTAATTTTTAAATAATATTGTTTGTAAATAATCAATTATTTTACTAATTCTTTCCACTTTTGTTTATAGCCTGAAGAAGGGTTTAACCCGAAACGCGTAGCAGATAATTTGTCAAATAAATCAATTTTTTAAATAGAAAACCAAAATAAGTGGAATTTTAAGCATTTATATTGAGATTTATTCTCAATTTTTCATGTGAAATCACAAAGGTTGCTTCACCAGATGTGTTTTAACTTTGAATATTAGAAGTACAACTACTGCACAAGTATGCACATTTCAATTTTAATCCCTATTTGAGGTGGTTTAGTTCCTACATAGGCTTTTAAATTTGTAACAACACAAATCAGACAAATTCCAATCTTTAAGTAAATTATCCCAGATTTGTAGCCTGAGCCTCATCAATTGATCATCTGTACACGTCAGAGTTATATTTTTGGTCGAGATAAGGAACATTTAGGTGTGAGGTGTGATGAGTATTGATCATCGTTAGACAGTCGATCTTTACGAAAGTAAACGTTGTCCATCTGTTTCTACGAAATTCAATTTAGATATGAAAAGACTCTGTCCTAATGAATGACTGGCCGGGTTAGTATTCAGCATGATTACATATGCTTATTTCATTTCACAATTTTTTAGGCGGACGGACACCATCCACATTCCCATAAAGTTTCTAACAATACAAAATAATAAACGTAAGTTTTCGTTTCTGAAATTTCTTGATTCGGTTAAACGAGCGCCTGTCTTTGAAATTTAATTCAATTTAGTCCTACAAACTTCAACTTATGCAAAACAGCTTATGACCAGAGTAACCGAAAAGCATAAACGCATAATAAACCCCAAAACAAACTTCTCCCACACAACCCAGTTACTTGGTTTTAGTGTTAGAATATACCGACCTAAACTGCATGTTATACAATATGTACTTTCATTACTTATGAATAAAGCTGCACCACTAATTGGAAAAGTATATAGCGATAAAAATATGTCTATTTATTTTATATCAAAATACATTGAAATGTTATTTTATAATACTTTTCAAAGATTTTGAGCACCTTATGATCAAAATACCTTTTAAGTTTCTGTTCGAAAATCATGTGACTTAAATTAACTCCTTTTTTTACAAATATTGCATTTACCTGCTTAATTTGTTTTTAGTTGAGTGTGTTCATGCATATATTGCGCAAGTCAAGAAGCTTTTATTCGGCAATAAATTGCTGAATAATGAATAAGGCTGTAAGTGGATGGAATTTTGACCTCGATTTGTGACTTTGGGGTCGGTCATGGAGAAAAACGTCTAAAATAAAAAAAGTCTTACAACTGTCCGAACTACTGAAATGAAGTGTCAAGATAGGCGGTCATAACAAAATTGAATCTGAGTATATGCCATCGCAACTCTATGAGCCCAACCAACAGTACTTTGCAATTTGACATTTGCAAGTATGTAAATAAAAAGTTTAATACACAAGTTCTAAAACTCACTCGTCTCACACTTCAAGATAAGGTATTTAAATTGAGATTTGCTAATCACTGTAACTTTTAATTCATTGGATAAATTTATTCGATTTTACTTCAAATTTGACATGTTTATTAATTCTAAGAACTTACTAGGGCAGTTCTATTACTGCCTAAGATGTATCATCCTTTTTTGACTATTACGTGAGGATCAAAATTTGGGTAGCTTAAGTGGCTTAGTTTATGAGTGCATCTTTGTCAAACTCGTAATAGAGGTGGCCTTCTCTTTTATGCTTTTCAAAGCCTTTTATAGTACAAATTGTCAATTACACCTGCACTCAACATAAAAACTCAACTTGGACACAATATTACCTCAAACCTAACTTTTTCTGTTTATTTTCACATGTTACAAAATATTCAGCAAAAAAGGCACAATGTACACATCATTTCCATAGTAGTATTGAAACCTTTGGAAGAAACAGATTGGAGGGTTTCAAAAAATTAATATGATCTAAAAAGATGTTTGAAATTCAAAAAATCCCTGTTTACACACAAACTAAAATCTCAAAGAAAAACTCTCTGGAATTCCTTTTCAAAAAAAATTTACAAAAAGTCGTACCATCAGTTTCTCATCACTTGGTTCGATTTTGGCTACTTCTTTTTAGTCATACCCTTTCGGTTTGTCTCTGCTACCCCTACCATTAGCAAATCTAATGAAACTAAAACTTCAAAAAAGTATCAAATTTACCAAAATCCTATTCACCAGGTAACAGCAAAATCGAAAAGCACATTTTACAAAAATTTTAATTCACCCACAAGGGCTTTTCAAAGACTTTACCAATTTAAATTTTTCAGACACTTTGTGGAATAGGACACGTATCAGCTCTACTACTCTATTTTAGGGAATTAAGAAATAACAAAATGCGTGTAAAATTTTCTACAAGTAATCCTGTGAATTATTTGCACTATGTTCTTAAAATTGTATCATTTTTCCATCACATTCTCTTTGCTCTAACGCTTTGGACGAGTTCCGAAAAGTTTTTAAAAATTGTGCAATAAAGAGGAAAAGGAAAAGGTACTCAACTTGCTGACTCGGGCTGATAAAAATTCATCATATGTAAGCTACTAATTTCGTTTTCCTAGCTACTAATTAGTAGCTAAGCTACTAATAAATTGAAATTTCGAATTCAAATATTAAAGTCAAATTTTAATTTTCAAACCCAATTATTCTCAGAGTTCCCCGTCACCATCCTTGTGGAAAATATTCTTAATTTGTTCCACATACACTGTAAGTGCAGTTGTATCGTCCATCTTCTTCATATTCTCTAGCCCAGGAAAGGATTCGAAACAGTTTTACTTGGAACCTGGGACCATTTTAAAGTCTGTATTTTTACTGGAAGACATTCACATTGAACAGGAAATGAACGCAACTGAGCTAGACCCTTTACCAAAACTACCGGCAATAGCAAATTTCTTTGACATAACAAGCCTGATAATTGTATTCATTATGTTCACATTTCGAAATCTCATGGGCCTTTGTACAGATGCACTTATCCTAACCCTCACTTTGACACTTTGGTTTCCGGCAAGAAATCTTGCTAAATCGATTGAAGTCGCTGCTGAGCTACAGATGAATGATAGTACGCAGCGTATTTTAACGACAGCGCTAAAAGAACTTTCAAAACTTGTTAACAACGCTTTGAAAACAATTCTTTTGACTTTCATACTCGAAGGCCTTGTGTTTTACTCTATTACTTTGCGATTTTTTGTTCTTCAAAATATTAAAGTTCACTCAATTGTTTTGGATATTTTTTTTGTGACTTTTTTCTTGATATTTTATTTCGCTGCAGATGCTTGCAAGCAGGTTATTAAAAATTATGCAATAATACTACTAATTTTTAACAACATAAACGTATTATGTTTTGAAACTGATCGTTGTTTAGATGGACAGCATCAAAATTTGGCTTTCAAATTCAAAAAACAGATCGGATTTGAAAGAATCTGAATTGCTATTTTTGCTATACGAATTGTCATCAACACCTGTTGGACTGTCCGTAAATGGTGTCTTTGTTATGAATTATTCCACTGCTGCATCGGTAAGTTAAAAATGCATTGCTGCTTAATGCATAATCAATTTTATCTTAAAAACATGGGGATCAATTCGAAACTTTTAAATATTTGCAGATGTGCAGCACGCTCATAACATATTTTATCGTCACAGTACAATTTGAGAATGTTTAGGTTTTAAATCTTTGAAAATGTTGTGAGGTGTGGCCCTCGCAGGTAAGAATAGTAGAGATTACTATTCTAGGCTAAAGTCTGACAGATGAGTTGTCCAAGCCAAGGACCAACTTCGTCAACCACTACTTCTACTACTGCATACACTTAACTAGGGATAAGTAAATTGTAATGTGAATATAATTATATTTGTTGTAAAATCCTTGTATTACACTTGATGTGATAGTTCACTTCGTCCTGACAACTACGAACTCTCTTCTTTTGAAACAGCAAAAATTGTATCTTTCAGTCATTGTGATTTGCCAGGGGTATCTTTACATTGCATTGATACAAACCCCAATACACATGTTTTCTTGTAAGCTTATGCTTTTTATGTATAAACAAATAAATAAACAGTAGCTTCTAGCTATTCCGAATTGGAGATGTTCATAACCCACGTACCTAATTCTCATTTAAGTAATGCATTTCTAGATCCGCTCTATCTTTCCATACGTTTACATGCAATGTCATGAAGAACCGTGGCTTTGGCAGAATTATTGTGGATCTTAACCTGTACTCTTACATGAGTTATGAATTAACCTCAAAATTAAACTTTGAAAATAATAGTATTAAAATCATTGTTCTTGCGTTTTAATTTATAAATCCTGCTTAAGTTTATAGTAAGATTAATTTGAATTATAAATGAATCCCAATCAGGAGATCAAACGTTGTGAGCCCTTAATAAGTCCTATAGTATTGTCAATTCGATAAACTATTCAATTTGAATCTAATCACAACAGAAAAAGCAAATTTAGCCGAGTTCTTTAAAATGGGAAATTAAATAATTGAAACCTAACCTTACAATTTTTATGTTAGTCTTCGCTTTTTCTTATTGAAAGCAATGGTAAATAATTAAAAAATTTCTTATCAAAAAAGCTGTTAGCCTTAGCATTAAAAATTTAAATTCTGCTATATTTTATGGTTTGAGGCAAAGCATTTCTAATTTGTTTGAACACTCCTGCATATTTTTAATTTACAAGACAGTTCAAATCATTGCTTTCTGAGGATTTTTAATAATTATAAGTTGAGAATAACATGGGGCTCAATTCATTTGGGGGAGGGGGGGAATTAAATTGCCTTTTGAGTGACATAATAAACCCTATGCCCAAATACTCCACAACTAGTTAGTATGCCTCCGTGTTTTTGAAGGATAATGCGGTTTATCATCTTGTAGCCGAGGTTACTTCAGCCTCTCATTTTTACCTTTATTTTCCTTTCCTGCTCAGACCTATCCTTTTTAACACGTTCAGGTTTTGTGATGGTTCCTGTATTCAAGTTTTCTTTTATTAGCCATATAGATCATAATACGAAATTGCATGGGGTTTCATTAAAAAATATGTTCAAGTAGCAGACACTTATTTAAGTGATAACGTACAACACCATTGACGATAACCACATTATTAGTAAGAAATTATTTGATCCACAACGGCCTTTCCAATTGAATTCGAGAACTATTAACTTTTTTAGAAGAGTAAGCTTTCAGCTAATATTTGTGCCACCACTTGTCTAGTTCAATTGTTAATGACATTTGAATTGGATAAAGCTGGAAACCATTTTATGGCACTTGAGCTTTATAAATTGTGTAGAGCAATTTGTCATTTTATCTTCTATTTGACTTTTTGAATAAGACTCCCAATAATTCAACTTCAACTTACTTAAGTACAAGCTAACAAACCACGAGTGATATTAACTCTTGACATTTTCTGTGAATATTTCAAGTTCCTCTTACAGTAATGATCCCTAGAGCTACACCACTTAATTGATTTTTTGTTACATCAAAAGCTTCTTCCTTACATATCAGATGTTGCTCCTTATATAACCTCAAAGTAGTCATTTGTGTTCTTTTTGTGTAAAAGTTTGACTTAATGGACCTCTCATTGCAAAAAATTGACCTATATTCTGCTGTAAGTCCAATAAATTATCATTCAACTTCAAAGTTATGTCCCATAGTTTGAATTAAAAACCAATTTCCTTCATACGGTTTGCCCAATTATCTAAATGATGTTAGCAGAAAAACTGTTCACTGCTCGAAAAATGGGTCATTTCGACAAAATTAATGCAAGAAAAATCCAAAAAAAGTCAATT
>JAQGBU010001144.1:0-15106 GCA_034698605.1 Isotoma decorata
ACCAGCAAAGGGTTCGGGAGGGTCTCGAAGTAGACCCAGAAGAAATCGACCAGCTGACGAAGATGAAGAAGATGATTCACCAGCAAAGGACTCTGGAGGGTCTCGAAGTAGGCTCAGAAAAAATCGAGCAACTGACGAAGATGAAGAAGAGGAGGAGTCTGTCGAGGAGGATTCGAGAAGCTCTCGAAATAAGCCCAGAAGAAATCAAGCTGCTGACGAAGAAGAAGAGGAGGAGTATATCGAAGGGGGTTCGAGAAGTTCTCGAATTAGGCTCAGAAGAAATCGAGCAGTCGATCAAGATGAAGAAGAGAATTCAACGGAGAAGGGAGTGGGAGGCTCTCGAACTAGAAGCAATAGAAGTCAAGAACAACAAGATAAACAAAATAAAAACTTACATGTGTTCAAAAAACCACTTACACCCCAAAAAGTATGTGCAGTCAAACTCCCTAAACGGAAACAGCAACTGAATGAAACAATAGCTCGGGCTAAAGGGGCCACTCCCTCAAGAAAAAATCCCCATGCATCTTCTTCAGCGCTGACGGTGCAAAATCAGAGTCATAATTCCAGCACCATGTCATCATCGTCTCGTCGAGCTGGGGCTGGGGCTGGTTTGGATCCGAGAGGAAAAAAAGAAATATGGGACTTCTTACTGAACATTTTGGAAGGCAGCCAACATGCTAGCTCTACGGGTGCTAGGAAAACTGCCTACCAGAAGCTTCAGAAAGAGTTTTATAAGCAAACTACTAATCAGGAGGTGAGTTGAGTACGTTAAACATTAGTCACATAAATTAATTGTGTCTCGGAGACCATTGTTTTTGTGTAACGGATATAGGTATTATGAAACTTTTTCTCAGATGTCCTTCGTTGGAAGACACTCCTGCTCTAATGTCATTCATGGTTCTAAAATGTTAGATTTCTTTCCTTTCAGCTTGTTAATGAACATCAAAAATATTTTGCACAAAGTCTTTGGAGAATTTCCTTACTTCCATTTAAGCAACCCAACTCTCAAACAGTTGCTCGAACATTGAAGTTCCTCAATATGGTGTTTACAACAATGGGAACTCCAGAAGACAAGAAAGAGGCTGGCTTTACTTATGAAACTTATCCTATGTATTTTTACATTTTGAAACTTTTTAACCAGGTAAAAATAGGAATATTAAGATTACGAAAATTACGATGTTTGTTTGTTGGAGATGAAAGTAAGTGGCATGTTCTTTTAATTCCAGAGTCATATGGATGTACGACAAATGGTTCGATTGCGTGTAGTAGATGCAGCAAGTCAAATACTTGAAAAGCATCACAATAAACCGGAAATTGTGAATCATCGAAGTATTTTAAAAGATGTCCTTAACAGTTTAAGTGTCCGATTAAGGGTAAATTTACATATTGCTTGTTCAAAAAATCATAAATAAGTTAATTATTAGCAATTTAACTTTAACTGATTTTGTTTTTATCATTAGGACAAATATGCTCCTGTAAGAGTTCTGAGTGCAGCGAGTCTGAAGTATTTTGCCCAAGATATACAGGTCGTTAAAGATCTGAAGTACTACGCTCGTTTCGACCCTAATGCTGACGTGAGACGCGCAGCAATTCACTCGTTGACACAGGTTGCTTCCACCAAAATGTACTTCTTTTACGAACAAGCTTTCGACCCTTCTGATATAGTTCGAATCGAGGCTTTTACAGCTCTGGGTTCAAGGCATTTGATAAATCTAAGTATTGATAAAAGAGGGAAAGCTTTATATTGGGGATTAACTCAAGAAGGTACCTAAATAATTTAAGCTTTGAATTCGAATAAACGAATATTTGGCAAAGAAATGTAATTATAATGAACTGTTATGGTGTATTTAGCGAAAGTTAAAAAATGTGTTACTGAGAAAATGCTCGATCCATGGTTTGTCCAGAGCGAAAAAAATCCCATCGTTTTCTTAAAACGATTAGGTGTAGGAGAGATACCCAAAATTGCCTTCACAGTCCTAAACCACATCTTTCCGTAAGTTTACCCAAGAGTGTAGCAGCCTAGAGCTTACCGATTGTCTCCCCCGACTTTTACACTTTTTTTGTTGGAATGAACTAAAACTTTTTGTTGTAGAAATGATTTTACGGAAACTTTTGACACAATTGACCGGAGTTTCTTAGATGAAGACAATTTAATCCCTGTCGGTCAAATGTCTTTGGAGTCTGTTATCTTCTGGATATTTTTGATAAAAAAATTTGGGAAACTTAGATATCATGCCGACAGACTGCTGCCTGCGGCAGATAAAATGGGTCCGTATATCGAATCGTAAGTAATTTTAAACATGTAGTCAAGAAAAGCCTGAAAAGCATTGGTCAAAACTTGTAACTATTACCACTTGATGTTCCTTCATTTGTGTTCATTTGTGTGATTTATTTTCCATCTCTAATTACCACTTGATGCTCCTTCATTACAGAATGATTGATTCCATTCACAAAGAGCACGAGAAAGCGCAAATAGAACAGCGAGAGGAAGATGGAACATTACCAATGTGCCTGGTTTACATGCTGACCCTTTGCATGACAATCGGACTAGAAGAAGGAAATCGGTTGGCTTTTAAATAAACTACCTGATATGAGTTTGAAAAGATCAGTACGTTTGATATAAATTTGTCTTGGTTTAAATGCACATTTCAGGCGAAATTTCGAAAAAATGCTGCGAGACGTACTCTTAAGCCCAATGTTGGATGATACTGCGTTAGTTGTAGCGGCAACAGACTTAATGAAAAAAGTTGTCGAGCCTCATCTTTATTCTGAAAAAATGATGTCAATATTTCAAGAAGTTTTCGAACCTGGTGATCCAACAGTTACGGAGAAAACACCAGCTAACAGTAGATCTGCTTCTGCTTTAGGTCGCAGTATTAGATCAGCTCGTTCTAATAGAAGTAGGAGTAAAACACCACAGGCAGAGAGCGGGGAACCGATGGATGTTGATCATAATAATCCTTTTAGTGATCGAGAAGAAACCCCAGAACCACCACCTGTTAGAGTTTTGTCGGAGCACGAAATAACCCAGCTAAAAGATAAGGTTTGTCGTCCAGTAAACTGTAAAGTAAAAAAACTTCGTTTTAATAGTTGTAAATCCCCTCATATATGCAATTTTATAACCTACTGTCAATTTGTGAATAACTTATGCCTTGCGGGTCTTTTCGCAGCTCTGCGGACTTGTATTACAACGAATGCGAATGGGAGATCTAAAAAGAAAGGCCATAGATGCCAGCAACTTTTTGGAAGCTCACCGACTCCAAGAAATGATCGAAGCTGTGTCTAAGGAAGAACAAGAAATTAGAGTCAAGATTCAAACACCTCAGAATAGTTACGTATCAGTTCAAGCGTCGGGGGGCTCAAGATCGCGGTCTTTGCCATCTGCTTCAGCCGATAATAACTCATCTTCAGTTGATCGGGAAGGATTGGCTGTGGGACGTAGAAGTATAGCACCTAATGCATCTGGACTAGAAAATACTGCTGGTCGAAGTCGAATGGATGAACGAAACGACACCGAAAGAGACGAAAATCCTCTCTCTCAAGCTAATACGACAGCGACCGAAGATCAGGTAGCTATTTCTGAACAGAATATGCTGAAGGGTCTTGTGATGCTTACCAGGTTTCTAAGTTTACATCCAAAGCTGACACCATTCGTTCGTGAGCTTTATCAAAACCACATTATCCTGTGCTTAACGGTACGTTTTCATTTTAATCGAATACACCATTCAGACCTGTTTAATCATGTTTGTCTTATTGAGATTTCTCATCCTTTCAAAATTTCAGGAGGAGGATGCACGAATTCGAATGTACACCCTGCAACTCTTGTGTATGATTGGTTTAATTGATGACGACGAAAAGCGAAAAATCATGGCCCTTATGCTGAGGGTAACATTTTTTTCATACAACTTTTTGAGTTCATGCCCTTTTGCAGTTCAAATGTTTTGATAATTGTTAGGCCCTTGATGCTGATGATGATCCGCTTGTGAAGTCTGCAGCTTTCAAAGGTTGCGTTGACTTGTTGTTAAAATACTCGTTTGAAGAATTTAGAAGAACAAGAGATGGAGAGGAATTTTTTAGCGGTACTTATGCATTTTTTTATGATAACAATAATCTAGTCTAGTCCTTGTTAAGAACTAATAGAATAGCATAAGAAGGCATAACGACTGTAACATATTAATAAATTGCCGATACTAACATATTTAGCAGACATGCCTGTAGCTTTCAATGACCCCGGAGCCACACACAATCAACTGGAGGAGTTGTTTATTTTAAAACTGGATAAATTCGCCAGTCCACAATATGGCCCAGTGGTAAGTTAAACATGAAATTCACATCTTTATTGGATCTGTAAGTGTCCTTCCGTATCAATAAGTTGCCTTTCGATGCATTCTTTCCCGATAGACACCGACAGCAGTTGGAGAGAAGGTTCTAGGAATGATAAAACTTCTTCAGATTTCGAGAATTGTGTCTGAAAGTATCATATCCGAACTTTTATGCATGTGGTCTGACAAGCAGTACAGTAAGTTTGTTCCGTTGAAAAAAAAAAACCTTCAGAACTGAATAAGAATAAGGTGAGATATCTCAAAATTTTTCAGATGCCTCGGCTGTCCCATTTAACATAGGAATCTGGCTTCCAACTTACACTAAAATTGCTTTATCGAATGGCAGACTTGTTGGAAAAGCTCTTTTAATGAGGTATTTTGGCACTCAAAGTCATTAGTTTTTCATGTTTTTAATCTATAGCTGATTTTCAACTTAAATTATACTAAACTCCTTCTAGTGTTAAAAGAATACTGAATGCTCAAGATGATAATGAAAATACGTTGTGTGACGCTGATTACACAAAATTGGTAGATTTTGTGGTTCCTTACATTTCGTCATTTCATTTGAATACGAGAGACGGAGAGGTAAGAGTCAATCATAGTATTTTCACATGTTTTAAATTTAAATAAATCCAATCAAATCAAACATTGGTTTGTAGTTTCATTCGGTACAGTAATTAAAAAAATGAAATGCCTTTAAACTGCTTAGAATGTCCATGAAGAATTGGTGGTAATGATCTTCAACGACATCCTTAATAATCCCAAATGGACTGGCAACTCGTCTCTAGTAAAGGTGACATCAAAATTGAGAATCACTAAAGAAGAAACAGCAAAAAATGCATTAGAAATTATAAGTAATATTCTGCTGAAAATAGCTGCTTTCCCACAAACGGTGAGTTACCACAGGATTGAAATCACGTTCTTCTAAATATGTAATTCATAACAGAATAACAGATTAAAACCTTGTCTTGTTCAGGCGACCATTCATACACTAAAAACGTCTTTGAAGTCAGCTGGAAAGAGATTGAACAAGCAGTTCGAAGGATTGGGTGATTTAGCTGACCCAGAAAGGATCAAGAGTGACGACAGTGACATTGATTCACGGCAGCCTGGAGCGTTCTCCGATAGTGACGACGATATCAGTGTGGTATCGGGTAACCTGCCAGTTGCCCCTCAAGTTGTTGCTGCAAAAATTGAAACAATTGATGAGGAAGATGAAAATGAAGGGACCCTTCAACATGCACCCAACAGGAATCGTAGTGAACAAAATGTTGAAGACAACGAGTACCAAGATGATCAAGCAATGTTAAAAGATAGTCCACAGAGTCGTGATCCGTCACCAATGTCAGTGGATGGTGTTGAAGAGGATTCGAACTAGGAGCGATAAAATTCAATCAAAACGGTTGGAAAATAGTTGTACGAACACTTTCGAATGCTTGCAGGCAATATATTTGTACCAAAATCCCATTCTGAAAGATTTAATAGGGGCGAAAGGATAATGACGCTTAAAATTGTTAGTGCAAAAATGAAAACTATTGTACAATTTTAAAGAAGTAATTAGTTGTGTTCATAGAAGTAAGCATAATAAATTGTTACTCTCAAGGGTTTTTATAGTACTGTTTGTATTGTGCTGTAAAATACAAACTACTCTTTGTGAAATAAAATTTTTGACCTCGGTCTGGGTACAAACCAAGAAACTAACTGTCTCCTTGAAACATGTAAATTACGATTAGTATATAATGCCTTAGAGGTACTTATTACATACTTTACTTTTTGTGTGTGGCATTAGAAAAATACGTCCATCAGCTATTTCATTTAATCAGAAAATCTGCATTTGCATTTGAATGTTTAATTCTGATTTTCTGATATGTGATTGTATCATGCAACAGCATTTCTTCCAATATTAAATCAGTCTTACTCGGGTCTCTTCTACATCAGGACAGAATTCAGTTCTTTAAAAAATCCAAAATGAAGGTTACCACAAGCAGGCGTTTCCATTTCGGTAAAATCATATTTTCGATTATTTTTGATACGCAATTGTTCAAGTATAAGAATTTTAAGGTGATTTTCGTGTAATACCCGGCAGGTGTGATCATTTTGATTCTTTTGGCTACATTTGATTATTCATTTGGGCAGTCAAAACAGGATGGAAAGGCAGCACAAAACGACATTGATCCTGATATTCCAGATGAGTCGGATGTAGTTACGACTTTAATTAAAACTATAACTCTAATTCCTGTCTCAAATGGAAGTGCAAATGAAATTGGGAACCAGGACGGCCTTCCTTTAGTGGAGCTGGAAAAATTAAAGGTTTGAAAAATACTATACCAATTCTTTAATGAATGAAGTGGCCAGTGACCTTTAATCTCTTATGGATTTAATCGTTTTGAAGCATTGATGCAAACCATTTGTATCTATCCATATAGCTTAAGATAGTCGAATTATTATATTCGTCAGTGTGCTAGGACTGATTTGGTTACTGACAAATTTCTCCTTTTAGACAGCTGCAAAAAGTGCAGGATTATCAGACGCAAAAGCAGACCGAGTTGTTCGAGCTGTACAAGCTTTGGATATGAAATACAACCAAGTATGCACTTAGATTCTAATTTTTTACTTTCAAAATAGATGCTTTGTATTCATATCTTGTTCATGATCTGGTAGGCAGTAAACCTGCGAAAAGTCTTGAGCAATCCAGAAACAACTGCCAACTATGCTGAACGGGTCAGACGAGCACTGGAAGATGCTGTTATTGAAAAACATCAAGGAAGCAGTAGACCAAAAGTATCGTACTCGGACTATGCTCAAGATGACCCTAAAAACCCGTTTGCACGACATACCAGGAATGAACCAGTTGCTGATGGTAGTAAGACTCAGCAATTAGACTCAGTGACCGTGGCCCCTGTAGGTACAACTGATGTCCTAAGTAGCTTAAATGTAGCCCCAGCAGCTTTTCCACACTTTCCAGCATTGGGAATTGGACAGATTCCTACAGTCCCTTTTTCTGCTTCTGTGCCTTCTACAGGTCAATCCTTTTTTGGAACACCGTTGGTAAGATCAACGTTGCTAAAAACGAGATAAGAAGGTTAGGTTAAACGTAGTTCGACTGAAAAGGTGATATTGCTTTGTAATTTTATAGGATGCACCAGCATTACCAGATGATCTAGAACGACTTTGGTTTTTGGCAACCCACGTCATGGGACGAACAGAGGCTTTTCAGTTTGTTCAACTCGTTCACAAATTGGCTATAACACGGGCAGAAGTTTTCGATTTACAACATCAGTTCGCCAGCGGAACTATTACCCGAGAAAAAGCATTGGTACTCTCACAGGAACTAAACACCCGGTTGACGAACGCATCGCAGACGTCTAAAATTACAGCCACTACTGTAAATGCTCCTGAACGCCCTGATCTTTCGAAGCCTTTAGACGCAGCTTTGCTTGGACGTCTAAAAACCGCTGCTGAGCTTTCGGGTTTGGATGACACAACATCGGCTCGACTTGTACGGGCAGTCAAAGAATCTGGTTTAAATTCCACTCACATTGAAAAGATAGGCGAAGTCATTCAAAATGACGCAGCCACTCAAGACGATTTGGATAAGTTCATTGCACACTTGGAAGATGCTAATTCCAAATCTAAAGAAACAATAAGTGATGCATCAAAAGAAGAAGAATTCGTCTCCACTCCAGATCAAGCGGAAGGTGCCGATTGGATATTTGAGCCTAAAAATCAAAACCAATCTGTAGCTCAACAAACAAGAGCCCTTGATTCAAGTGGTGCAAATGAAATCAAAGAAGAGCAACTTTTCACTGCCAAACGATTTTGTGGATTAAGTCCCAGAGTAGATTCTTCTAAATTGAGTAATTGTGCTCCTGGACAGTTCCCTTGGTCGGTAAGAGGCTTTTGAAGTTAAATAAGTTAATGCTTAAATCTTTTAGGTATTTTAACGCTAACAATAACGTACAGCCTAAACACAACACTTTTATACTTGATCTTAGGCGGCTATACTTTCTCCAGATAATCGATTCCTGTGCTCTGGGACTCTGGTATCTGAAAGCATTGTCCTCACAACTGCTTCATGTATCGTTCGATACAGAGCTAGCAGTCGGAACAACCAACCTCTAAAAGTGGTTGTAGGTGCCTGGTCACTTCCGGAAGGATATGAATACATGCCAGAGCTTCAAATGTATGTCAGTGCTGCCGTACTACATCCAAGTAAGCTGAGACTAATTAATTTTTCCTGTCCATTTCGTGCCGAATGCCTCAATTATAAAGTTAATTAAATGAAAATATTCTTCAAACTAAATTTAGATTACAATCACGATGTAAAAGTTCCTGTAGATATTCAGAACAACATTGCTTTACTTCGCCTTGTGGAAAACATTGATTTCGATTTGTATCCACATATCTTCCCCATTTGCCTTATTGGACAAAATCTAGCTAAGAGTGCTGCATCGGATAGATGTCAAGTCTTGGGGTGGCCAGACCTTCCGGTAAGAAGGTTTTATACATACATCTTTTAGATAAACCTTTCAAATACTAAGTCAAGTTGATGCTAGTTTTAGTTAAGATGTAATTGCTTTCAAGTGAAGATAGGTAATTTATTTTTTCTAACTAATATATTATATACGTGAACTTTTAGGAAGTAGAAAATTGGCGAACACGAGCTTATCTTGCATCGGGTGAAGTACATCTTGTAAAACAAGGATGCTCCTCCCACCCTCAGTCTGGTGCTTGCGTACAAGGACAAGCCTGCATTGTAAGTTAGCAACTTGACTTGCCATTAACAGTTTCAAATCTACAAGTAAAATAATCTCATGAGTTTAAAAAAGAATCCATCCGTCTGAAAAATTTCTCTTAAATATTCCAGTGTAACGAAGGATCTGTTGTGCAATGTTTGGCGGATTCAAATCGTTACTATCAGTGGGGGATTATTGCAAGTGAACCTAATTGCAACAGGGGATCCAGTGTTACGACTTCAATAGTAAATGTCATCGACCATTATGACTTTATTTCTCAATATTTGTGGACTCCAAATCCCAATTCCCCACTCAGTCAGCAAAGACTGAACTAAACTATCAATAGTTAGTTAGCAGTAATTTATTCAATATGAAATTTTAATTTAAACATTGCTAAATAAACGGGATTTAGGGTAGTTCCTGGTTAATAAGTAATGAAAAGATTTATTAGAATTAAGCAAATAAAAGCTTCGAAATTAGTGGCTACTCCCTGTTTTTTGACATTTAAATATATTACTTGTCTATCATAATCATAAGTATTGGCAAGGTTTAATCCCTCTCCGTCATAATGACTTTGAACGGCTTTGGAGACAAAACTAGTCCAGGAGACACTTCAAATTCTGACATGTTTTGATCTGGAGCGAAGCTGAAATCAAAATGTTGAAGCATTCCCGTCAGAAATAGAAAGAATTCTGTTTGAGCCATAGTTTCTGCCAGGCAAACCCGTTTTCCAATAGAAAAGGGTATTAGAGAATCGCTTTTTACAAATGTGTACTTCGTTTCATTCGTTTTAATGTCTGTAATTTTTTCGAGGAATCTCTCTGGTCGAAATTTGTCTGGTTCTTCCCAGGTCTTAGGGTCACGATGAACATTGTATAAATTAGCCATCACAATGGTCCCTTTTGGGAACATATATCCAAGAAACTTTGTATCCTCCGTGGTGCTGTGTAGAATTCCTCCGCAAACGATTGATGAGTGTCGAAAGGCTTCACAAATTACTGCTTCAGTATAAGGCATGCTGAAAGTTTTTCACAATTAGGGATTTATTACATTACGAAGTAAATGTAGCATAAAAACTATTGATTTCAAAACCAGTCTTATTCCGCATAGTGTATACGAGTTAATGTCTCATTATATTATCATACGAATACACGAATACAAAAAGAATGCATAGATGCATAGTTAAAGAAGATATACATGCCCTTGCAAGCTTACTTTCGTCTATCTTCAGCATCAGGTAATCGACATCTTCCAACAACCGTATCGATTTCATGTTGTACCTTCTCCATAATTTCAGGGTATTTTGTTAAATAAAGGACTGCAAAGTTCAAGGATGAGTTAAGAGTGTCACTTCCAGCAGTAAAGAGATCGATCAGAACATGAGTCAAATTATTTTCTGTAATAACGTAAAATACAGCCAATAATGTTAGTAATAGAATTTCGAGATGTATTGTAAAAGCAACACCGGCTTTATTTAGGTGACAAGACAATACTGAAGATGAGTACCATGGGTAATATGAAACTTTTTACGTCTAAGGGGCAAGTTGATAATTTTTTAATTTGGAGGACTTTGAGACAAACAGTAAAAACTCGGTTTGTTATATCTAAAGCCTAAAGGCTATGAGCAGCAGGGCAATCGTCTTTTACCAAACACAGTGGGGTACGTTGTGAGTTGTGACATAGGAGAGGACTACAAAAACAACTTTAACGTTAAGCAACAAACCTCCAACTTCCTTATAGAAACTTGAGTCGGGATCCGTTGTAGCGTTAATTTTTTCCAAGTATACATCAATAAAATCTCGGTATATTCCTGGTTGAAATGATATTTTATGCTCATCAATAACTTCGTGAATCAATGTTTTTAGACTTTGTACTGCTTTGACCATATCATTGTATCCAGATTTATTGGGCATCAATTTGGCTAACCATGGAAGAAACCAAAGTGACCCTGCTACTTCCGGATCTATAAAACCTCTAAAGAGTTAAGAGAATAAAAATAAAAATAGTTTAATATTTATACTTGATAATAATATAACTGCACATGTTAAAAATCAATGTTTATTTCATTTTTCTCACTGAATGCACATTCTGTAAATTTCTTGAATTCGAGAATCCTCAACACTAAATTTTTCTCCGGCTAAAATAGCCCATAGCGCATTGATGACAAATAATCCAAATACATGCTTTAATTCAACTGGTTTATCTGCCTGTGTCCTACAAGTTTCCATTATAATATTTTCATTTACAATTTTATCATCGTTATAATTGGAAACAGAAAATATACTAAAAAGTTATAATAAGTTTTAATAGAAGAAAAACCTTCTTACTTAAAATAGTCAACGAGTTCTTGAACCTCTTCTTGAATCGATTTTTCCATTGATTGCTTTCCAAATCCTAAGTCTCTTAGGGTCTTTAATGTAAATCGTCTTTGTTCATAACCCACTGGTCCGTCATTAAAAGTAATTCCTAAAAGATTTTTAATATTCGAAGAGTTTAATATAGACAATCCAATCTTTTCTTAACTAATTACACTCTAAATCACTCACCATCTCGGGAAATTTTCATTGCCAGCAAATGGTTCGGTCTTCCTGAAAATGTATCTCTTCGAAAAGCTTCTCGGATCACTTGCAAATTATTTAAAACAACGATTCTATAAATATCAGAAAATCGTCATTGTTATAAAACTGTTTTCAATGCAGTAAGTTTTGAAGTTTAATTCTAGCCTCGTTGAAAGTCAAACTTACGGATATGTTCCGTAATGAACACTAAAAATGTCTCCATATTTAATTCCGATTTCTCCTAATTTTACATGAGGCTGGGAGCCCATGAATGGCAAATTTCCAAATATTGGAATCCCCATCGGTCCTTAATTAAAAAATAATAATTTTGAGATTCTCTAGGTGTAAGGCTTAACGAATTAATTGGTCTTAAAAATTGATTTTAATCAATACCTGGAGGAAAGTCATTTCTTCTTTTTTGGCTTGTATATGTCCATACAACTAGAAGAGACACAACCGATAAAACCAGAGCAATAAATATAAACATTTTTTAACCGTCTAAAAAATATGTTACACAGACAGCAACTAATTATCAACTAATTTTGTCAATCTAGCCACTAGGCAGTTTAAATACTATGTCAAACTCATGTATAGATGTTAGTCATTTTCTTTATTCATAATATGACTAGGAAACCAATTTTTTGGCCTTTTTCCTTATTTATTAGACTTGCTTGTGATTTCCATTCTGTTTTTCAATGTTTCACAGAACTAGGGAAATTCAGCAACCAATGTGTGTATTATTTAATGGAAAACACCAAAATAAACATCCCGTGTCTAGGCCTTGACACTTCTTTTTAGGAAACTTGCAGACATATTTGCCAAACAGTGTTGTATACACATACCATATTTATTTTTTTCATTTTTAATCACGTCATCTACAATATTACATTCATTCTTTATCAAACAGCACAATTAATACAATTCCTACTTTTTATGATGCTCAAGCATTTTTTCTCAGAAAATAAAACATTTGCCCTCGAAGCATAAAATTGTCGGTCATTGGTAGCAACACAATTTTGAAACATAGACATTGACTTGATTTAGTGAAAGTGGAAATCTGATTATCTGATGCCTCTCTTATAAATTACTTAGGCCCCAACATATCTTCAGGCTTGACCCATTTGTCGAAATCGGCTTCCTTCAGATAACCCAAGTTTAAGGCTGCTTGTTTCAAAGTTGTGCCTTCTTTATGTGCTGTCTTTGCTATTTTTGCAGCCTGTAATGGATCAAATACAAATAAATTCATATGCCAATGTCATACATAACTAATTACTCATGAAATGAAATGACATAACACGGTACTTCTGCATACTTTATCATATCCGATGTGAGGATTAAGAGCTGTGACCAACATCAATGACTCATGGAGTAGTTTACCAATTCTTTCCTCATTAGCTACAATTCCATCCACACAGTTTGTTGTAAATGCCTTACAGCTGTCACCGATCAATCTGATAGATCTATACACAACATTCAAAAATCAACGCTGATTTCCAGAAATTCCACATGTGTCATCATTCATCAATATTGTTTTGAATCCTTATAATAATTTTATGATTACCTTAAGACATTAGCAACCATCATTGGTTTAAAAACGTTAAGTTCAAAATGCCCATTACTTCCTCCAACGGTGCATGCAACATGATTCCCCATCACTTGGGCAGCGACCATAGTAATTGCTTCACATTGGGTTGGGTTAACTTTACCAGGCATAATTGAAGAGCCTGGCTCATTTTCGGGCAAAGAGAGTTCTCCTAAACCACATCGTGGTCCGGATGCCAGAAATCTGATGTCATTAGCAATCTAAAATTTATAAAAAGCAACTTTTTGGTACTTAACTGAATAACTGAAAACAACCTGTAATTTTGTGTTAATTGTTTTTTTTAGTTCAGTTGTGTTTGCCTTACTTTCATAAGTGAACAAGCCAAGACATTTAAGGCTCCTGAGACTTCTACGAGGGCATCGTGACAAGCTAATCCTTCAAACTTATTTGGAGCTGTTACAAATGGTAGACCAGTTAACTTTGCAACTTGATCAGCAACTTTCTTATCAAACCCAATTCTGGTATTCAGTCCAGTTCCTACAGCAGTTCCTCCAGCAGCTAACATATAAATTCGGGGAAGTGTAGTCTTTACCCTTTCAATTCCAAAAGCGATTTGTTGCACATATCCGCTGAATTCTTGACCAAGAGTTAGAGGGGTTGCATCCTAAAGCAATAACTTTAATTTAAAAAAAAATCTTTTTTCCTTTATACTAACATTTTTGATTACTACGTTTACTAGTAATTAATTGATACCATACTTGAGTGTGAGTTCGTCCAATTTTAACAATTCTATCGAATTCTTTAGCTTTCTTAAGAAGACTAGCATGTAGCATTTCTAGTCCAGGAATAAGGGTGTCGTGAATTTCCATTGCAACACTGATGTGCATAGCAGTTGGGAAGGTATCATTAGAACTCTAAAAATAAAAAACACATAGTATTTACAATAATCTCCACTGATTGATTGGGCCCTTTTGCTTTTAATATCAAGGTGAAACCTTACCTGGCTTTTGTTAACATGGTCATTAGGGTGAACTGGATCTTTAGACCCTAATTTACCACCAAGAAGCTGGATAGCTCTATTCGAAATTACTTCATTTGTATTCATATTTGTCTGAGTTCCTGATCCAGTTTGCCAGACTACTAGGGGAAAATGTTCTTCGTATAGTTGTCCACTGATAACCTAATTTAAAAATTGTTAATTGAATCAATTCATTGAACTCGCCAACTTTTTGAACATTTTGGGATATTTAATACATTTAAAAATAACATTTTGAAATAAAACATATTAGAACTTTAAAATACCTCATCAGCAGCTTTACAAATCGCGTCAGCAATTTTGGGATCTAATCCAAATTCTGTATTTACAATTGCAGCAGCCTTCTTTAAAATTCCCATAGCTTTAACTACTGGTAACTGCAATAAATACAATTCAAATTGTATTGCATGCAGAATACCAAAATTGAATTTTATGATAATACCGTTGCATTTTACTATAGAATAGCCAAAAACGTGTTACAAAAGTAAATTACACGAATAATCTTTACTTTACAAGATAAAATTAGCAACGTTTTCTCACCGGCATTCTTTCCGGAGATCCACCAATAGGGAAATTCATGACAGACCTTAAAGTCTGAGCTCCATAAAGCTTATCTGCAGGGACCTTCAATTCACCAAATGTGTCCGCTTCCAATCGATAGTCAGCCTATGCATGGGACAAAGATTTATTTTTTCCCTATTAAAATGTTGCAAAAGATAGATCTCTACAATTTATAGTAATTACCACGCTGGTACTACTTAAATTATTGCTGACTGCACTCATTCCAACCCCAACCCCACACCCACACCCACTCCCTTGTAAAAACGTGATCCCTTGGCGATACTTTATTAAGTAGTGAATTCGGCTGATAACTGCAAATGCCAATTGTGCCATTTTAGTTTCAGTTTAAG
>JAQGBU010001145.1:0-15105 GCA_034698605.1 Isotoma decorata
GTTTCATGATTTGGGAAAATGCACCTGATACACTACAAATTTCCTTCGGATCGATTAAAGCGTTCTTGAGTTATCGTGAGACGGACATACAGACCAAATATTAATAAGCCCTAGGCTCGATGATCGAGCCTAGGGCAAAAAATGAATTTTAGATCGAGCCTCGACCTAAAATTCATTTTTTTTTTGATATTTCAATGATGGGGTGAGATCACTTGAACGTGATCTTGCCCCATTGTACTCTCGCCGCTCCTTGTTGACAATTGTCAACAGACCGTCTTACGTGTGATTTAAAAAAAAAAACTGCGTCTCCTATAGAGAAAATCTAGAATTTTGGTGTTCAGGATTTTCTGACAGGCTTATTAGGTGGCGTAGGGCTTCAGGTATTTTTTTATTCAGTAGATAATACCTTAGCGGAGGCATATAAAAATCCCCTATATATTGTGCCCTATACTGCCAGTGCTAAAATTGTTTGAAATAGCAAGTTGACAAACGTCAACCGGTCAGTCTAAAAAGTGTTAAATTAGTCATGAAACCACTTTTAAATAGATGGTCCTATGTGAATTTGTAATATGGGTCTGAGATATGGCGTTGTTTACAAATCGCATTTATCAAAAAAATCAAAATACAAAAGTTTTGTTTTAATATTTACTTTTTGTTAGCACAAAATAATTATATCATTACCTGGGCTGAAAATGAAACTGCGTAACCCGGTGTAAACATACAGCCTTTTATTTCTTAAATTATTTGGATTTTCAATAATTCCTTTAGAATAGTAGTATCTGAGGTCTTTATGCACCAATTCAGGATCGTAAAAATCTTCTTCGGTTGTGTTTAATGTTATAGTACAAACACGATCCCAATCCACAAAATTTCCATTTGGAAGTCCACATCTATAAAAAGCTAAAAGAATGCACCAACTTAAGTACCCACGCACCTAAAATCTAACAATATTATCTTAAAAGAAACAAGTTTGGATCTTGTGTAATGTAAGGTTGCTGACAATTAAGGTATTATTCATTTTGTAAGCACATTATTATAATTTTCTGAAAAATCTAAATCTTGAAAAATATCTTACTGTGAGAATATACGGCAACTCCTTGGATCATTGATGAATAGGAAAACTGTAAAATTTGAGCGAATGTTCCTCCACTCGAGAAACCTGACAAAGTCAAATGATCTCGAAAAATGTTCATCGGTTCTGAAATCAAGTTTTAAATATCGACGATGTTGTATAAACTAAAAGAGTACCAAGATCAAAAAGCAGAATTTCCTGATTATGCCCCTTTTCATGACCTCTGTGACCCAATTTGACCTCGCAGAGAAAAAAGGAAAGTTCAGTGGTCAAATAGGGGAGCCATCAGGGCACCATATATTTTGGACTTCGAAAAAAATTGGGGGAAAACTTGAGGGTCAATGTAAAAGGTTGGTGTTCCACTGAACGTACAACAAATTGTTCTAATCCGTTCGATTTTTAGCCTTCATGCATTTTTTTTCAGATAAACCAAGCAAGTTGTAAATTAAACTAATTCACTGTTTAGTAAATTAAACTAATTTACTGTTTAGGAAATTAAAATGCAGAACAAATTTACCTGTCTTACCTAAAAGATCCGGAGCGTGACAAAATGCTTGTATAAAGGCTCCAAAAAGAGTGAAAAAAACTTTCATTTTAGCTTGGAAGTTCGTGTTGTTTGCCAAAAGAGAAAATCACCTCTTTATTACTGAAGTTTTAACAGATTTCTTTTTATCACTGAAATCAACCATGTACTTCTTATACTGCAGTAAGCTCTGGTGTTCTGTCTGAAAATTGAAAAAATTATAAAATTTTACGGAAAATTCTGTACTGTTTTGGATGCAGATATTCCAACTGTACAATTTTATGGGTTTGAAATGCTAATTAAGTAGTAAATATATTTTTCAACCTTTATTTGTAAATAAAAGTAGCACTACTTATTTAAAATTTAAAAACGTCAAATACTTAAGAACGAAACACATTATGGGTACATTTTTTACTTCAAGGCTGAATCATCATTATACTAAATGACTTAATTGCTAAACAATTGCTGATTAAAAACCTAACCCGTGTCAATGTTTGGATGGTTAATACACAAATGAGCCGAGTTAGTCTCATAGGCACTACTAGCTCATGCTTAAGTTACTGTTCAATTAGCCTATCGTAAAAAACCTTTAAGTGTGACTGCAAAATTCTATGCATCAAAAAATGCACTTTTTTATCAAACCATTCCACAGCCTCAATTAGTTATCTGAGATCCAATTACACTATCCGTAAGAAGAAAAAAAGGATGCTCAGCACTTAATAAATCATTGGTTGGATACGGTCAAATTTATTTTGATTTTAGTTTTAAAAAAAGCTTGCACTTCCAGTCTTTAATAGTTTTTATGGTAAAGGTGTTATAATTATTACTAAGTTGTGCTTTATAAGTAATGTTACACAAGCGGAAATATTAGAGCACATCTTTAAATGCAGCAGTGTAGGCCTTACTCAATAAAATCTAAACGGAAAAATAATATTGTATTAAAACATGAGAAATATATAAAGCAAATTATGAAACTATGTATGTGCCTTTTCTTTTTTATTAAAGCAATCGCGCAAAGTTAAATCTCCATTGTCTTGATATTTTAAAGTAAAATTACTGTATTGTAAAGAATTACATTGTACCTTTAACAATTCCACTGAGCTAAAAATATCAAATCAAATAAGATGAAAGCAAAAGTACGGTGGTTAGTCCTTCATCTTTTGTTATGGTTTATGTTGTATTTGTACACTGCGGTCTCCTAAGGTAAATTTCAACTTTGTAGCATTGTAAAAGTAAGTAGATTTAAAAGTTAGGTAATACACTATTGTGGTTTGAAACTTAAAATAAAATACAATGCACCTTTTTTTAAAAACACTAATGCATACCAACGAAAATAGAGAGTACAGAAGAGTAGGATTTATTAGGTGAAGTTGCTTCTTACGTAATTGCCTCAGTTCTGTGTCATTTATTTATTATATACGCATAAAGTATCTCCGATACTTTATGCGAATGGTAGTGTCGTCCGTCGATCCGTTCAACGCTCTAACTTTTGAGAGAATGGATTTTTTCAAGTTCTGTTTTCTGAATTATGTTTCTAGGGTCTAAAGCTATACGTTAAATAGATTTTGGGTGAAATCGGCCACACCCCCTTGTCTCCACCCTCTATAGGAATTACAGGAAAGCTGGTATAACTTCGCACAGAATCAACTTTTTTCCATTCTGTTTTCAGTTATGAGTACTATAAACTAAAGAGCACATTTGACCCCAAGGGTCAAAGGTAACACTAAGGGGGTGTGGCTGGGGCGGATTGAGACGATTGCATATTTCGACTCTCTAGACTCAAAGGAAAGGTTCTTCGTGTCCGTAAATGAAATTGGAGACCCATGAAATTCAGTTATGAAGTTACTCATTATGAGGCCAATCGTTGAATGATTTCCTGCTTAAGGCTTTGAAAATAATGGTTTTATGTTTGTTTAGGCAGGGCTTAAGTAACATATTTTGTGTTTGTGTGGGCAAGGGTTTAATGTTCTTTATTTTTACTTATGACTTCAAATCCATCTCCGATACTTTTATAAATCCGTTGCAATGATTTATCGGAGATACTTTATGTGAATGGTAGTGTCTTCCGTCAATCCGTCCATCCTGATAGAAACAACTTTTTCAAATTCGGTTTCCACATTTAGGGTTGCAGGGCTAAATGTAAGCTTCCTAGTGTTTATGGGTCAAATCAGCCACACCCCCTTGGCTCCATCCTCTACAGCAATAACAGTAAAACTGATATAACTTCTCACAGAATCAACATTTTTCAATCCTGTTTTCAGTTGTGCGCACTACAAGTCAAAGAGCATATTTGACATAAAGAGTCACGGGTCATACTCAGGGGGTGTGGTTGGGGCGAATTGAGACTATCGCATATTTCGACTCACTGGAGTCAAAGGAAAGATTCTTCGTAACTATGAGTCAAATCAGCCTTGTGATTTCTTGCTACCAATATTTCCCTTTCTACTCAATATCAAACACGAAAAAAGTGAGAGTGCTCAGTTCTTGTGAAATTATCTACTACTCATTATCTCCTGATGAAGACCTAAAGGTCGAAACGTCGAAAAACGAAAAGGACCAAACATTCGAAACCACCCCCACTAATTGAGTAAAACATTCAAACTCGTTTACAGTTATATCTTAACTCACTATCAGCTTTCACATCTACTCTCATATCTAATGGATGTCACAAGGTCACATCTAATATTCTTTCAGGGTGAATGTTGTATTGTGTCTACGACGCTCGGTTGGCGATTGCTGAATGCCCAGTAATTTGCTGACCTAACGGTCTTAGATCTACGTAATGCTAACTAAGATGATTTCTGGAAATATCTCATTTATGTTAATATTTAAATATGAATAAATTTATGGCACGGCTTACTAACAACGACTTAGGTCAGTGGGAATACCAAATCTAAGTGTACTTACTACATAATAAGTAATTGTGACGAGCTAAGAAATACATCGAATACGTCTACAGTCCTTAACATGTAAAATGTTCACCTACATACACACAGGTATTATTATGTTCGAATAAAATTGGACTACTTTTATTATATTTCTTCCTGGAGTGGTAACATGCAAACGAGCGATTCGTCACAACTCCTTGCATGCTTAACGGGCATTTCCCTACAACTAATACAATTTCTGCATATCTAAATGTAGCCTGAAGGATCAACTTATAGATTGCCTTGTATTCCTTACGACTCTATGTATGACAAATTTAAAGGCACCGTTTGTAAAGTGTGTAATCTGTGGGGGCTCAATTTCGTCGGATTTACTGATACCTTTTTTGCTTGTGAGCATTTCAGGATACATTAAAGAAGGTTTATGAATAGCTCTTGTATTGAGTAGGTTCCAAAATTCATAGAATAGCTTGTCAAAATTCGACTTCCATAAGATTTATTCATTATTTTTCTCTCTAGAAGTTCAATTATATTATTATAAAATGTAACAACGTAACCAGACGTTTTAAGGATACAAAAGATTTACCTGCTTTATTATAACCATAAGAATTTTTTTATTTTATAGTGAGCTAAAGACAGGGGTTTTATGTTCTGTTAGTAAAATTTCATGCGTCGTTCATAAATATTGAGCTCCTCTTTGATTCTGTATATACCTAATACCGTACATAATACTAAACGGGGAAAGACAATAAAGATAAAATACAAATAAAAATACAAATTCAGTAAACACAGGAGTAGCATCCCATTTTCGAATTGCAAAAAGCATGGGGATTTATTTCAGGGGGCTGTTTAAAGATGACCTAATCTATTTCAAAAGTTAGTAACAGCAACTCAGCAACATATGTGTACTTTAAACAAACTTACAGATTTTTTCGTTAAATATTAATTTTTCCACCAGTGTTAAATTTTCAAATACAATTAGTTGCATAAGCTAAGCAGGATAGAGCTAATTGAGCGAAAGGTACTGGCTCCCGTTTTAGGTATGTGATTTCAAGGAAACTGTAAGGAGTAAGGACCTACTATATGTTTGGGTTGAATCTTTTTTTCGATATCTTCGTTTAAAGATCCTTGGGTTGTAAGGACCATGATGTACACGTACTGTGGGTATCCCATTGTAATAAACTAATAATAATAATAATAAGATTCTTTTAACCCGACAAGTATTTATGTTGTTTACCTAAAGCTTGTACTATTAAAATAAACCTTTAAAGCTTTAAAATAAGTAGGGAAATTTAAAGGCATCTATTTGAAGTTCTAAATACCTCGGGCACGATTTATAAACGGAGAAACCTGCATTTGGAATAATGAAAAGTAGGTAGCCGCGTATATTCATGTAGGGGCTCGAAACTGAATCTTGTCTCATCTTCAGTGGAGCGAAGCTAATAGTTGCTGTGTAATAATAAGTAATAATAATAATATTATTATGCAAGCAAAGTTGGGGTGCTTGTATTGTACTATAATGTTTAAACGTTTTTATATTTGTCAGATAACAGGTTCACAAGTTTGGGGGCTACGAAATTCATTTGGGTTTTGCATTACGCAAGATAATCTCTTTTCAATAATAAAGTAAAACGCTTTAGATACAAGCAGAAACGAAGTATGGCAGAAAAGAAGTATTGACTATTTTTACTAACAAAGATCTTGTTGAAGGGCTTTGATTCTTACTGCAAAAAACCTTTAAAATAAGTAAAGACTTACACAATTTGGTATTTTAATCACTGAAACTTGAAACTAACGTACCTACTTTCCAACAACATAACCGAATCATTATATACTCAGGAATCATACATAAAAGCCAATTTAAATTTGTTTTTAAATTCGAAACTTCCAAATATAATTTGTACTAAATCCAGTATTTTGTTAGATTGAACCCAGCCCCACACACCCCCCCCCCCCCCGAACTTTCGCCAGTTCAATCCTAAGATTCTAAATGAAATTAAAAATCTAAATTAAAGTTCCATCATTTTCTGCCATGTCTTCTAAGCCCAAAACGATCAAAACAATTAAATATTTACTATGCACATTTCTATAATTTTTAATGGCTTTTTACTGTTTTCGTGGGTGTATTTTTGGTACTATAACATTTAATGGGGATTTTGGATTATTTAATGGGGCAAATACATACATAGGAATCTTAATATGAAAAGTTTTTGCGTGGGATTTCTGGGACGTTATTAATATAGGGTCAAGGTTATTTCTTTCACACAGTTTACGGCGAGTAATTCTACAAAGTAAACATGATTTCCTTACAACAAAGTTCTTTCTATATTTACCTTCTTAGGAGCTTATGATATAAAAGAACAAACTTATGGTATGGATGTTACAAACGACATTTTTTGTGTTGGATCTGAAAGCCTTTAGAGACCGCATGGATAGCTTTCAAAACTCACCACCGGAAATCCGTGGATGATTTTAAATGAATATAAGCCGCATCGTCTTCGTTTCACTTAACAGAATTAGAAAATGTTCTTTGATCCGGTGTCATGGAAGCGTATGAATAATAATATGTTCAAGGTGGTGAAAGTAATATGAGAGAGTGAATTGACTACAAAAGACATGTCGGCTTGGTTTTTTAATGCATCAAAAATGACTTTCATTTAAAAGGTCGAAAGGGCTGTGGATTTTAGGGACTTAAGTCATACCAAGGTGTTCCACCTGTCATCCACTTCACCTTTTCACATTAATCTTTTTACCCTTTTCACAACCCACGCCAACACAACACTCATTTTCACACATAACTTATGGTTATAGGTTATACTGATGCAACATACCTATTTCTTTTACTTTTGCTGTATTTCTATATCATTTGCCAAATTCCTTCTGTTATTTCTCTTTTGTTTTGACCTAAAATTGTCAAAGTGCTTATATCATCTTACAATAAGCGCTATAGGCCGTTTGTGGATTTGCATTTTAATCAATATTGTGTAGGCATTTTAGGTAATTTCTCACCCTCCGGAGAAAAATTTCACAGTCTGAGAATCTGTTGAAATATTTGTCTGTATCCGTCAAAAGAATGGCTATCTTTGCCTCAAAAAGTGTTGAAGCAAGCATTAAAATCATATCTCTGCCAACATTAGGCATCATTTCTTTTATGCGAATCTTAACTTAGCGGCCGTTCTTGGAGCTGTAGTATTGAATGGAATTGAATTGATAGCCTTATTAATGTGTTAAACTCAGTACATCACCAGAGTACTGCTATTACAAGGAACAAAGTTTATCCAGCGTCCCGAATTCTATCCATTACGTTTAGAATACATTTGGCTATGATTGATACTCAAAAGGCCCGTTGTTGCTGAGTTCTTAAACATAAGCTTACATGCTTTATTTTTCTCTCATAAGAAAAGGTTACCTAAACCACCTAATTATTCTAATTCCCTATGACATGTATGGATGCAATTTTATTTATAAAACTTATACTCGACTTTAGACAAAATCGGAAAACTGAGTTTGAAATTCGAAAGCTCAGAAGCTTTCATTTCGTAAAAAATTCTTCAAAAACTCCCGTACCGTTTATGCCTGTAAAAAAATGCTCGTAGTAGAAAATCATCAGCGAAGTGTAGAGATTTAAAGTTTAATCTAAATTTTAGAATGGTTCATTTTCATTCCAATGAATGTTTATTAAATTTTCAAAAAAAGGATCATTTGAAGACGGTTTTGAATGAGCCTTAGCCTTTAACCAGTATTCATACAACTGCATACACATTCATACAAGTTTTCCGAGTGAAAGTCAAAGATATAGATACCTTAATACTAAGAGTGAGAGTGCAGAAGATCAAACCTTTTTATTAGATACTTTTTTATTCATTTTTGAAGGGAAGATGCATTTAATCTTAGGTTACTTACAATTAGATTCACGGATTTAAGGAAGAGATTTTGGTACTTGATGATTTTGAATTTACAGCAGCTTCGGTTGGAAAATCAGTATTGATTTAAAGTTTACAAGCTTATTTTAAGAGAAAAGTATTAAAGGAAAAGGTAAAAAAGATCAATGAATCAAGACGGATGAAAAACTTTTAATAATTTAAACAGTATGAAAAGCAAGGAATGACGTTCTTTTCGTTGAATGATGGGCAATGAAATGGAAGCCTAACAGACAAGGATACCCTTGCTGTTTGTTGTATATTCTCTGACATTATTCATATCTTCTAATTATTTTTAAAGTATTCGTTGTTATAACATAAGTAAATATTTCTTAATTGCTCAGTTTAGAAAACTTAAATTTGTGCTATTTTGAGACTTTCAACTTTAAAAAAAAAGTTACAGTATGTCTGAATCGTTACTTTTCTAGTGTTAAGTAACTACACAACGTAAGAAAACACAGTGCAACATACTGCAAGAAAAAAAACCCTTGACTTCGTATTCTAATTGAATGACAGTGATAATTAAAAAATCTCTGATGGGATAGCCGAATTGAAGTAAAAACTGCTGTAATTTTGATTAGAATAATGAATAAAGACGGTTAAGAATTTGAGTAAACATTTGAGTAAGCATTCAAAGACAATTATAATGCCATGTATAAATATTAAGTACTTTTGCTGAATTGGTGAGTAAGGGGTATGGGGTTCGGATTGCAGGTAGCATTTAGTAATATGAACTTTGTGAACTTTGAACAGACTTGCCTATATTATACATAATGGAAATGGTGATACTGCACTGTTATTATGAAGTGTGTCCACGCACCAGGAGGGTGGTCAGTCTCAATAATAGCCTGAATAATTATATTTTATACGGTGATGAGAAAGGTGCAAGTGAAGTGAGGAACATGGAACACAAGTAGAGAAAACAAGCCAAGTGAGTGGGTATACGCAAATATGAAACTACCTGTCCGGTGTGTGTTTATGTATCGGATTGTGTATGCATGCTGAGATTTCTTTCTCCTTTTCAGAGAATATCCACTCTTTTCTTCGCTACATAATAACTTTGATTTCACTGACTGCAAACTACTTTTATTGCTAGCCATTAAGACTTTCACTGTATTGTGTTCTACTTCAAGGGTTGTCCATAAGCTATATCATCCATATATGTTAATATCTTCAGGATAGGCCCCTTCATAATGCAAAATCCCCATTCTGTCTCTGTCTTAAAGATTAGGCTGATGGGATAAGAAAAAAATGCTGTCATTCATGTTAAGGGATGGGGGTAAAATCCTTTATGAGCAGTCCGATAGCTCATACAACATACAAGGTTCAAAAGATAAATAGCAAAGGATGATGAGTTTGATTTTAAATTAAACCTGTTTTTAAAACCAGTTTAATCTTAAACATGGTCCCTCTCTCCATCGTTCCTTTTTCCCCAGTAATATATTAACAACTTGCCAACCCCACTAGTTTTGCACAACATTTTCTGAACAGCATTTAAAAGGAAAAAGCTCCACTGCACTGGGTCAATGGAGGTTGGAAGGTAGAAGCTGCCCGTCTTTGGTCGATTATTTTCCTGAACTTTTCTTTCAACTTATTCTACTTGAAGACTGCCCTTTGAGCTTTCTGCATAGGAAATCTGTTGGTGACGGACTCAAAGAAACGGGAATTCTAAATCAAAAAAGTAAACCACCAGCCAGGTAAATCATAACGATTCGTATACCCGTAGTACCCCTACTGGTCATTATATTATTGTGCATGCTATACAATTTAAATATGGTACCCATTAATGTTCATAACTATTTCATATTTTCATATAAGAACTGCATTGAATGGAGCATTAGAAGTGGTCATGAAGGCACTCTACCACGTTATGACCAAAATTTTTAGGTACATGTGTGCAAATGCCGTAAAATGCCTGGTAGGGTTAAGGAGTTGATAAGTGCTAAAATTATTATCGTACCTATATGAAATAGAAAAAGTAAACCCCAGTCAGTCCCTCTGAAATCACATCAGTCTTCTTTAGCTCATTCATTGAGTCACTTCTTAAGTCTGTTTCCTCGTTTAACTCAACTTTATACCTAACCTACTTTCTCTCCCCCTTTTCTCTAAGCACTGTGCTATGAACTTTAACCCGCAAGTGTTTTATGAAAAAGGTGTACGGTCTAATTGTGGGTGGTTAAAGCTTTAGGGTACATTTAAAATTAATTAGAAAAATTGGTGGTGGGGCTCTATGTGACAAGCCTTAGGAAGCGTTGTGATTGCATTGGTGGTGGAAGTTTTGTATGGCATGATTAAGACGATGTCAACGTTTGACCCACTTACCTCATTCTTTTACACTTAAAAAATATGTCATCCAACTACAAGATTACAAGCTATAGTTATATACCCAAACTTCGCTACTATAGTTAATTTCATAGTTTTTATAATTATGTGCTGTACCATCTACGACTTAAAATTTGATTCAAAATCTGAAGTAATAAAAATGACTGAGGGGGATTTCCAATCTAAATACGTGGCTGTAAATTTGAAAAATGGCAAATAACCCTTTTGATTTTCCTAAATCGAAAATTCCAGTTCCGGAGTCACCATATTTGAGTGCATCTCGAGCAGGATTTCTATCTGATCTTAGTGATCAAGTGTTCTTTGATGAAAATATTCCAACTCCAGTGGATCCAATTCCAAAAACTTTGGATAAACCCCCACCATACTCGTATGGGCCGAGAAGTCTTCTACATGATCCTTTGTCAAACTCAGTGCCAATTTCAGGGTCATCCACATCTTCCAGAAGCCGAAAAAGTCGGCGTCGTAAACTTCCTGGGGACGAGCATGAACCTCTAGCACCAGATTATGTCGAGGCCAAATTAGAAGAACTTTTAGGCCCTACTTCCAGGCTTGATGTCTTAGACGACAATGTAGATGATCTTTTGTTACAATCAATAAAACAAAGTAGGTCTCTTGAGGACATTTATGGTCGTGGGGGTCTCCCACCAATGACCGGTGTCCCAGGAACCTTCATACCCGAAGATAATCCAGAGAATTACATTCCTTTCCGCAGACTTTCAAATAGAATGGACAGAAAAAAATCTATGTCGAACTCTAAAATTCATGACAGTTTGGGTATTCCTGATGGAAGTGGGAGTGTGGTTCTTGGTAGTGTTGGCGGTAATGGAGGCAAGGAAGGGGATAGAAGTGAAAAGGCAGGAAGTTCAGGAAGTTCTCGGAGTAAATCTAAAGGTTCAAAACGGCCTAGTAGTAAATCTAACAATGACAGTAACTCTAATAATGGAAGATCTACTCCTCAAAGGGGACTTGGAAGTGTCCACGCTTCTCCTAAGAAGTCTCCTTCTAAGGGAGCTGCAGCAACTGCTGCAGCAGCCAAAAAGGAATCTCCGGCTAAGAAAAAAGCGTCACCGGAAAAAGTCGACAGTGTTAAGGGGAAAGTGATTGAAATTCGGAAAAAAGAGACTGAAGCCCCAGTGAAAGCTGCAGGCTCTGTGCATGCTTCACCTTCCAAAGGTCAATTAGGAGCAAAAGGGGCAACTGTTGTAGCTGCTGCTGTGGGGATTAAAGAAGACGCTGCTAAAGCAATCGCGGCTAAGATCGCTTCTCCAGGCCCTTCGGTAGGCCAGACGCCTGCCGTCTCTCCCAGTAAAGGTGTTGGAAGTAAGCGTGGGTCAGCCAAAAGTAAGAGTGAACCTGGAACGGGAACACCTGTCAAAGAAGGTCAAACTCCTCAACATCAGCCAGCTTTGGCTGGAACGGATGTCGCTGGTGCAGATTTAAGCAAACTTACAGATGAAAAGAAACAAGAATTGCTAAAGGATACAGCGACAGCTTTTAAATTGTTGAGTTATTGTCAAAAAGGAGATTGGCATTCCGCTGAGACTCAGTTAAAACATTTTGAAAAGGGGGTTCAAAGTGGTGCTGGAGAGACTAAACCACTTGCAGGAATTATAGATGAGGTAAGTTACAAGTTTAAATTTCTTCGGAAAACTCAAAAACTTTTGGTATTGCTTATTTAATTAGGTTTGACCATTAATTTTATAAGAAACAAGTTTACAATACCACTTTCTTGCTGAGCTTTTTAGGGTTTTTTTGCGTGATCAGTGATATTGTGTTAGTTTGTAATAGCAGAAGTGCTTACAGTTTCCCTTTTTATTTTTATTTTGATTCTGGATTTAATTTAAGGGCTGCTTTCAGCGTCAAGATCAGGATCAATTTAATAAATGAAAAACTTTTAAATTGTAGGAGACGGGATGGACACCCTTAATGTATGCCATCAAGGACAATCGAATCCCACTTGCAGATCGTATGATTGATCTTGGATGTGATGTAAATCATACAAATAAGGTACATAAAACTCTAAATATTTTTCTCATTACTCATATTCATAACATAAGTAAGGGAAAATAGAAAATACGAAAAGATGCAGTTGGTACAAGGGAACGAGAAGTTTTTGGAGTTTTAAAGAAAAGATGATTTGGAAAGTCTTACATTTGCAAACTTTTGGATGGTTTCATTTTATTAAGGGTTACGGGGATTTAAATTTCAAAGTGCAAATGATAAAAATAAAATTTAGTTGAGTTAGACAAATTATCTTTCAATTCAGCTGCACTAAATCAGGGGATTACTTTTTTCAGTGCGATATTATATTAGGTTCTAGGCCTAATATAATAATTTATTTTTAGAATTTATTTATTTTTATTTATTTTTAAAATTAGTATTATAATATAATACTAATTTTTATTTTTTACCAACTGCCTCGAGGGCAACTGTCACCTGCCTATTGCCACCTCATAAACGTTACCCAACGCCACTCCAAATAGTTTTCAAAATCATGACGTGAGGACTGTGTAATACAAATTAGGTCACTTAAGATGAGACATGCCGCTCTCGTTGCCCCTCCCCCATATTACACGATGTTACATTGTTAGATTTACCAGTTGCATCGCTGCATTTGCAAGTTGCATATTGTATTGGTAAATTGCATCGTTGTTTGTAAGTTGCATTGTTCGCAATCATGGGTCATTCATGCGAAGTGCGAACCTATGGGGTTCACACTTCGGACGTTAAGGTCAAAAATGAAGGTAAAAGGTCTATGTAATAATGGTCACACTTATGAAGCACTCCCCAATCAGTGTTTGAAATTTGAAACGACCGTTTGGAATTTTTGGGGTGGAATTGGGCCACGTGGCAGTATAGTAGGCCGGGTTGGCAGTTGCCCACGTGGGAGTAGGCTCAAAACAATTATATTATATTGTTATTGTTATATAAAGCTTTCCTTAAAAGGTTTTTCCATTGCATTTCTATGCTTTAATGACGCTGAATTTTTTAACATTTGAATAGCGAAACAATTTGGAAAGCAAATAGACTTAAAAGAAGGAGATCAGCATTTTCTAGGCTTTTAATTCTAAAACCTTCAAAATTAATTGTATATATTTTGAATCAATTTCCTTTGATTATTATCGTACACTGACATCCTTTCGTTCTTCTCTTACGTTACCCTTACTTTCAAGAATTTTTGTATTCTTCAACATGTGTATAATCCTGAAACTGTGTTGTAAACTTCCTAGGCAGTATTTAACCAAGCCGTATTCTACAAATTTCCTACCCCACGTATGCGTATAGAAATCAGGTTGAATGGTAGTAGAGATTTTTGTAATCCACATAAAAATCATTACTCTGGATAAAAAAAGTTATGGAACATAGTTTCAAGGTTTCAGAATAACGATTTGTTTGCATGATAGAGTGAACTTGGCTACAAATCAAATAAATAAAATGAGTCAAGATGTCATGTCATGACTTTTACTAACCAATAATTTACATAAATGTTCAATATTCTCTATCAGACTGATATTAGTATTGCTACTTGCAGCTACAAGAAAGTAATAATCATAAAATATAATAAAAAAAAGTGCAAAAGCGAAGTCATAAGTAAGCTCTGTAGTTGTTTATAGTGTGACCAATATAATCTGTGAGAGTGGTTAACTATTTGGGTCAGTCGGGGTCGCAGTGGGTTGAACATTATTTCCTATTATTTCAGAACAAAAAAGATCTTCAAAGGAATGCCTAAATACATCGGTCAAAGTAATTTTTCTTTAAACCTACACATGAAACGGACTATGAATCACTTGGTTCTACTTGTTTGCAATCTAGAATTTGTGCATTTTTGGATGTTTAGAAATCCTGAAGGGCTGTATCAAACCGCATGTATCACGACACTTTCCAAACCCTTAGACTGCACCTTTTGACATTAGAAGCGAAAACTTTTGCACGCAATTTACTAAAAGTAAGTCAATAAAACCTGACTTTTAAAGCAAATCAGCCTTTGTGTATCCAGTCAGTAGGATGACCCCATTCAGTTTTTTTTAAGTTGATGTGTGGCAACCCTAGGCTAGGTTAACTTCTCTGGGTGCTTGTATAATATCTTCTACTCCAACAAGCAGCAGGATATAAGGGAAGGTAGTAGGGATGGTTTTCTAAGGAACATAACAATTGATGGGTTGCTTTTTTCATTTCCCAAATTTTATTACCTGTAATGGACATACTAATTTTTATTAAGTGTCGTCAGACACTTTATGCGAATGGTAGTGTCGTCCGTCCATCCGTCCATCCGTCCATCCGTCCATCCGTCCATCCGTCCATCCGTCAACTTTTTTTTGTCCAGGCTCTAACTTTTGACAGAATTAACTTGAAAAAGTTCTG
>JAQGBU010001146.1:0-15104 GCA_034698605.1 Isotoma decorata
ATTTTGCTAAAAGCACACACTTTTTAAGGAATTTCGACCATCCGAGGATAATCAGCACCCTAAACTGTCCACTAGTAAAAAAATTTGCAATTTGGAACGATTAAAACATTTAAAACTTTAAAATAAAGAAAAATTACTTAATCCTCAATTAAAAGTTAAATGTGGAGACTCCAAATTCCCGCGCTTTTTTTTCATCGTATCTTATCCCTTCACATATTTCTAACACCTCAGGTCCCAGTAGCAGTAAATTGTTTTAACTCCTTCAGTAAAGATAAGATTGAGAAACGAAGACGTAACAATTTTCGAAAGTCAGTCGTATCTCTTAAAAATGCCGAATTGGCCATCCAAGGATGCCCCATTATAAGACCTATCTATCCGTTTATTTGTTTCTACTTTAATGTCATAAAACGCAGAGTTGACATCGTACATAGATATCACTGACTTACGAAAATTTTTACGGTTCGGTTTTGCTGTACAAGCTGCCTATAATAATTTTAATCTTTAGATATACATATATAATGCAGATTCCATTCCAAAACCTATACTTATCATTTCGAAACAGCCCTTAATCATTACAAGGTCAGCTATTTTGTTTAGTGCTACTTGAACTAAAACCAATAATTAGCTGAATTGACTATTGCATGTAGAGGGATTGGATACTTTCAACAGTATTGACTTCAAGGAAGGATAAAAAATGATAGAATGACATGTAATGCATGCATTGAGTACATATTTTAAAATAATAATAGTAATCGACATGAGATTAATTCTACGTAAGATGATTCAACACATTCCGTAGTTTTTATAGCTTTTAAGAGTCTGGGGTTACGGGTCTGACGTGGCCCCTCAAGACAGGAACAATTTGATTTATGTAAAAAAAATCCTTACAGAATTTTGGTGAATGTCAAAGCTGAGCTTGAGTTGAAATTTTCGAATATCATAGTTGAAAGCGTCCCACTGCTGCGATTAAAGGCATTTTTGATTTGTATCTACTGTTGTGTAAGAGTATTTTTTTTTTACTGCAGTGCTATCGCGTTGCAAACTTGTATCTTTAGTAGCTTTTATAACTACCTGAAATAATAATTACTTAGGCAATTAAATTCTGTAGTAAACTATCCAATCTATCCATATTTAACTTTAAAAGACACACATACATGGTGTGGGTGTTTTTACAGGAATGATGCACATTAATTGCTACTGTAAGCCTTTATGATAAGATGGTAACAGAATGATATAGAATTGCATGCCTTTTTCAATTAAATTTTCAACAATTTACTACCACTCCCACAAATGTAATTGTGACGATGATCTCGTTAGTAATTTCCTCAAAGTTGAAAAAGGAACTATACTTCAACTTTAATGTAGACCTGGACTAACGACTGACACTTCAGTTAGTTTCTGCAATCCTTGTAAAAAGCTAGACTTAAGATTAGACTAAAAGCCAAAAGGCCAGACTATATAGGCTTCAGACTTCTTGCAAGTCCAACTTTTTCCAATTTCAAATCGTTTTTGATAGTATACTAGCAATATATGTTTGATTACGATTAATTGTAAATAAACTTAGGTAATTTTATAATCCCGTTTTCTTATACAATCAATGAATAATAATTTTGTTCGTTTCACCTTCCAAATAAATTGGTAGGAATTACACTTATCTTTAGCCAAGTTTACTTTATTAAAAGGGTCTCGTCTTCAGTCTCGTAGTAAAATTTAGACATGGAATTAAATAGGGGTATACAATTATTATTTATATGTTGTATATGGTTTCAAATATTCTTTGAAAACTGTAATGGAAGAACATTTGAAGAGGATTTGACTCTTACATTGAAAGAAAAACAGATTTTGGAACAGGTAAGTGTTATTTCTGACTCATGTACATTTAAAATACAGAAATTGGTCATTTTTTTTAAATTTCATGGTGGAGCTATGTTCTGTACACGGATAGTAAGTTTCAAAATAGTAGTATGTAGTAAATGTTCAAGCCGTTTTTTAGTGTTCTTGCAGAATTATTTTGGAGTGTGTTACAAAAATTTGACAGAGATGCAAGGGAACATTATTCTTGTTTAAAAAGTAGTGATTAAGCACCCTATATTCTGGCGTTATTCGCCAAATTGTATTTTTTTGGTATTGAAAATGGAGTATATGAAACATACCGTAAAACGCGATTTAGAACCCCATGGGGAGTTATTGTTTCAATGCAATAATTGAAGCCAGTTTAACATGAGGAGATAGGGACTTTTAACATTGGAGGGATAGGAGGGATGGGACTTTATTCCGGAGGGGGTTCTAAATCGCGTTTTACGGTAATTGGTTTTACTGTACTGTACCAGTAAGTGGTTTTAGGTGTACTACGACATGACCCATGCCCCCCCGACCTAGCCTACAATGTGGTTATGTACCTACGAATCTTATAACGTTTATAGAGAAAAACTTTAACGACTACATTGTCCATGAAGAATAACTCTAAATTATAACAAAGTAGCCTTTATCGTTAAGCCTACTCCAACATCCCCAACGCTTGACAATAAATTGGCCTTTCAAAAAAATACTCTAGTCTGCATATTTATGACGATAGTCGACAACCACCTACTGCAAAAACTTTAAAAACTTAGGCATTTTTTAAAACTTGATATTTTAATCTCGGTTTATTTAGTTGGGAACTAATAAACTTAAAACCCAAAACTTTTTAACTTTTCTTCTTATGTTCAGTTAGCCAAGTCAAGTTGATCCTTTAAAAGCATAAAGTTTGTATATAAATCGAGTTAAATATAACAAAAAATTCTCCTATGTCAGAAGAATTTCTTGATTTTAATGCAAATGCAATGTTCTACTTATGTATTAACATGTTTTCTTTTTCTTATCTCATGTAAATACAGTTCAAAGAAAAAGTTTCGTTCAAGCTTCCTCATGACTACATGAAACAAGATGTGTATTTAGTCCGATGGTTACGAGGTAAATTGCAATTTTAAGTTTACTTGTATTATTATCATTTGGATAATTAAATGAAAATTACCTTTATTTAATGTACTGTCTTAATTATAGCTCGGTACTATGACCTTGAGGAGGCTGAAATCATGCTTATGAATGTAAGTTTGTTATAAAATAAAAATTACAAAAAATTTACAACTTGCTTGAGTTTCGCTTGATGTTGTTTAAAATTATAAACTAAACCTGTTATCCAGCTTAGAAGAGATCAGAGCTTCTGTAACGCTTTCTTATCAATAAATGCCATGATACTTCCCCTACACTTTTCCTTTACCAATGCTCATTAAGCAATTAAAACTTTCAATTTTACATTTTATTAAATAGCCGAAATTGAAATTCACGTTGTTATATGTACTTGAAAGATTCCCGATTTAAAAAAAAAGAAATGCTTAAGATTAGAAAGGTTTGTTTCGTTGAAGTAGATTCTAAACAACGACTAATATATGCATGACGTCTTTTAACTTTATGCCACAGTTAATATTATGTGTATTTGCATGTTGCATTATACAAGTAAAATATCCGGTCATCAAAAAGGTAGTGAGAGTAAAATCAGTCATTTTGTTTCATGATTAATTACTTTAAATTCGCTGAAACTAAAGTATAGTCTAGTTCCGTATAAAAATGAATTTATGTACTATCTTTCCTCTGGGAATGTACATAGTAATTAGTTGTTCATGAAAAGCTGGAATTGAGGCAGGCAAAAGCGTGAGAATCTTTTCTGCTTATAAGATTTATTAGCTAGATTCAATTTTAAAATGCAGCTTATTTTTTTTATACAAAAGCTTCAACCTATTAATCAGATTAAGACAGCCAGAACCCTTTGCATTTTACTATACGAAACTTCTAATGCTGTTGCAAATTTCTATTTTAGTGATGGTTTTGAAATTTTTATAAATCTTTGGTAACTGAAAGCATTGAGTATTGTAAGAATGATGTAAATTTGTTAATTGCAACCTAAAAATGTACGCTTTTAATTTAAAATGTAAGTTTAATTTAAAAAAATTTGAATCCGTAGAATCTGCAATGGAGAAAGGATACTAAAATGGACAAAGTGCAAGAGGAAGATTGGACAGATTATCTTCGAAATTACAAGTATTCTTTGGGAGAGGCTAGAGACAAAGATTGGAAACCATGTAGGGGGTTTCTATTTAAACTTCATTTCATACATAATATCCAAGCCTAATAATGCCTATTACAACTTAAAATTTGAAATTATTTAATTTACATATTTCAGTAGTTTATGTTGATGTTGGAGGGTGGGATTTGAGAAATGCAGCTGTAACTGGAAAATCTGATAAATTCATGCGTTATATTGACAAAGTGATCGACCAAATTTCCATTTTTGTACGAACAGAGGGAAGTAATTACAAAAATGTATCACAAGCAATATTAGTTCTTAATATGGAAGGATTTAATCTCGTTCAACAAGGATGCTTTCAATGTAAGAAAATCAATCTGTTTTAACCCACACATATTAAAATGCAGTTCAGGCTTTTGTTTCAGCTTTGGAACTGATTTGAGTTCTTGGTGCATTTGGTACTGCTGCAGTTCTCTCGTTTATATTTCGTAGGAAATTAAATTACAAAGGCATTTCCTACCTGGGAACTTGAATTTTTTATACAGCTTACAACTACAACCCGGCATGCTAAAATTTCCCAAGAACTTAAATGACCAGTAACTTATCCAATTTACTTGTAAATTTTTCCAGGTGTACCGATCATTTTGAGAATTATCGTAACGTATGAAACCCATTTCCCTGGAATAGCGGATAAAATCATATTGGTTAATAGTAAGAGCCATAGATTTAAACAAATGTACAAAAACATAAAAATAATATGATTGCATTTCTAAACTAATTTATATTTAAAACAAATCAACTTCAGCTCCAACATTAGCAGAACCTGTGATTCGAGCAGCAAGGATAGCATTTCACCCAAATACCAACAGAGACTTTTTTGTTTTTGGTACAAATAAAAAACAATGGAAAGATTTTCTATCCAGGCATTTTGAATGGAATCAGTTACCATATGATATTGGTGGAACAAAATATTTTGAAAGTTTGGAAGACGACTACTTCTAATGTGATAAATGACTCAGTAGCTCCAATTAACTTAAGTATATTAATTAATACCATGTTGCTAAACTTTCATAAAGTTTAAACATTTTGTACACAAGTTAACTTAATAAATGAAATGTAGAAATTACATCTTTCCCATCACACTTCCTACTAAATGAGCCCTCCATGCGCTTTGTGGAACTAAGATTTATTTAAATATATGACTATGATTATGCTGATGTTTTTGACCGTTGTCCGTGTGAAAGTAAATGGGTCGGATGGATTGAAAGTTAAAGGAAAAAGATTAATAAATTGATTAACATTTTTTTAAATTATAAAGAAAGCTTTTCCAGAAATTATTTATAGAATGGCTTATTTTTCAGGCAGCATTCCCACGATCCATTTGCAGACATGTTTCTATGTCGGTTTAATACAATATTTCTTTTTATTCCGATACGATGGAAAAGTTTTTTGATACGTGCTAAAAATAAAAAGAAGAACATTAGAGAAATGTGACTCATTATTCATCATAATAACTAGAATTACTAACCTAAGCTGAAAAAGTTGAAGAATTCAATAAATATTCATAATGCGGGATGATGCGAAACAGAGTGTTATTAATACGTAACTTATACCTAAGATTAGTATGCATATTGCAATTAAAAGTTTTGTAAGTTCCTTTGCACTACATCAAACAAATAATCTGATTTAAAGTATAATCTCCTTACACTTGTTAGTCTACTCTGTTTAGCAGGTGATAACCTTGTGACTTAAAATTGTGCATTTCGTTATATATATATATATATTTGTGCATTTCAAATTATTAAGTCAAAGACTGCTGGAAAATATTGATTTTTGATTTCATAGTAATGTAATGCAACTTTTTCTAATCGTACTTAACATGAACAAAACTGGCTTGATTTCCCTATCCGATGGCATTTGATGTACACGATTGCCCATTTAATATTTGTGACGCATAGCAAAAATTGTAAATAAGGTGAATTTGAAATTTTTAGAAAATTAGCGTAACTATATGACAGACTGCATGTGAATTTTCATTAATCTAATTTACTCATCAACTGAAATTATTTATTTAATAATAAGGGAAAAATTGATAATTATATTGTACATTTGTGTAAGATTGCAAAAGATATATTTTGCATTGCAGGATTAATTGAACTGGAACCACTAGTTTTTCCAGTAGTTGAGGATATTATTATTATTATTATTGGATTACAATAGGGGACCCACTGCATGTGTGCGTTGTGGTTTTTACCCCCTAAGGGTTAAGTCACACAATTTTACAAATTTTATATATAATGGTTTAAGTTTGTTCAATATTACGTAAATTATAGAAGTTAATTAGAGTGAAAAAATTTGATTATAGATGAAGGATTAAAATTGAATTATTACTTATTTGTTATATTATACAACTTAGAATTAAAAAGATAATAATTGATCATGTCAGGCAGGAGAACGGTTCCATGGTTTCTTCTTTTTTCTCCACACTGTCATCAGATCTTGTAGGGTAGAAGGTAAATACAGGTGCACATAGACTCAACACGAAAGATGGACGAGGCAGAGTGTTCTCCTTTTCGTTGTTATCAGGAGCAGAAATGCTAATGTAGAAATTGTTAATTTCGTCAGCATTGTAAGTTTCTATCCAAATGATTGTCTGTTTCTTTGTGTCCTGTTTGATATTCACTTAACTCGAGAATTTAGGCTTTTAAGTTTATTTTTGTTTAAATCAGTACGAAATTGTTTGAAATGCTTTAAATGTTTTGCTTCTTTGTTTCATTAGGTTTTTTGTACTTCCAGACACATACACTTTTTGGGGTATATAATAATAGACTGAGACGAGGGTATGGAGGCTTCTTCCCATAGTATGTCAATATTGTCCCGTCAGTACTTGCATCATTAAATGGTAAATAGTTGAGGGATTTCTTGAGATTGGATGAGAAAGGACGGTATCAGCATAAGGGTCATCATCCTAATATGCATTGTAATGTGTATTATGTATGAGGGCAGTTGGTATAGTTTATGTATTCTCTACTGAGTACACTTCTGTTGTCGTTGTGGTCTTGGCCGCAGCAGCCGATCCTTGCCTAAACAATCAGGGCTTGGGTGAGACGTATTAACATGTTTTGGCTTCTTTCTTTGGTTATTAATATTCATGGATGATGATGCAGAATGTTTTTGAGCCTGTTCATCTTGATTTTCATTTTTGCGCTTTGCCGGAAGACTCTTTAACGTTTGATTTGATTCAATCAGCGTTCCATCAATTACCACAAACTCATGATCTCCATTAGAGACTTTTTTCAACTTGAAATCAATCTTATAATCTTCACTGTTAAGGTCGCGTTTTTTTTGATGTAACAAGGCATGGTCACGTCGAATAGAAAAAGGCATGTCCTCATTGATATAAAAAGGTGGTTTAATTTTGTCACGATTTTTAATAATTAGTTCCCTATCTGTAAGACACAGGAAACGGACTCTAATAGGTCGCACTTTTCCGTCTTTGTAAACTCCGATCCTAAAAAAGATGTCAATCTTTATGCGACGTCCAGCCGTGTTTGATAGAAAGTCACACACTTTTAAATGTAGGTCATCATTAGTTTCATTTATTGAGTCTTCAACTCCATAAATAATTAAATTTGGCTTGCGAATTTCGGTATGTAATATTTCATTTTCATGCTGGAGTTTGTCGACTCTGAGTCGTAGTGTCTTTGCTTCACTCTCGATGTTTAAGATTTGATTTCTCTGGCTTTTAACTAATAAATTGATTTGGTCCAGCTTTTTCTCTTGTCGCTCAAATAACTTCATCATTAATTTAGCAAGGGATTGAAGAGTTACGACAGATTCTTTTGCTCCTTCATCTTCAGCATTTGGTACTTCGTCAGAATAGTCGTCTTCCATTTCAGGGTCACTAGGGTTATCTTGATTTTCTTTGTGGTTAACTTGTCCATCAGAAACTTTTGTTTTGGTAGGTGTTCTCTGCATTGTGGACATGTTTATGAAATAACTAATATGTATAGTGATTTGAAGAATAAAAAGTACAAAAGATATGTAAATTTAGGTATGTTAATCAACAGACAAGAATAGACTTCGAGAGCAGAGTATTTTAGCTGTTTACTGTTCAAGAACTGAAACTGAACTGAAGAACTGAAACTGAACTGAAGAACTGAAACTGAACTGATATGAAAATAAATTATGACAAATGGATGCATGAAAGTATCGTTAGATAAAATACCTTCATTTAATTACAAATTCGTCGGGAAAGACATAACTGCCATGGATAAACGCCAGAGAGCAACAAGAGATTTTTCGATGTTTTTGCTTATATTTAACAAAAACGTCTTCAAAATTTGTAGTGTGACTGTGTGACCCATTTACCAGAAACAGTTTAATTCAAACGAATTAAGCTGTTTCTGAGAACTTGTTCAAGGAAAGTGGTCAGATTAAACACTTTTAAAATCCTAATTCTCAAAATTTAATTGCAATAAGTAAACCCTAAGCTTTTCTAGATTAATTTTACATTGTACGTTTGTCCCTGATGAATGAAGTATGCCCACTTCAGAAAGCTTGGAGAAATAAAACATCTAAACTAAACGACCATATTACCCGTTCAAAATTCACATAATTTACCTACTCACAATAAGTTTAATTGTGCCATTTTTTAGATTTAAACTTAAATTTTCTGTGTTACCTTGTTGCTAAAATAGTGACTTCTTCCAAAGTCACCTTTAAATAATTTACACGGCACGAACCAAGGGGTTGAAATAATAATTATTTCCTCGTAATTACTCTACAAAAATGTATATTCAGGTATCAAAAACATTATGCTTTAATTTTCCTGCAAATTTCTCGTTTTTCAAAAATGACTGACGTTGATATTGCAATTCTTACAAAATATTTAATGTAAACATTTTAGTTTTGGTTAATTTTCCTTTGCTTTTTTATTAAGTATTAGGTCCCCATCATAAGTGGAACATCATATATATATATATATATCATAATGTCAATGTCGTCGATGTCGATGGGTGGAAATCAGTTTGGATAATTCCTAATTGTAAACTTTCTGACAATAAAGCAATTATTATAAAAATCTTGAGTTGCAATTTTTTGAGAAATGAATCTGCCGAGCATTTATCCATACAAAAACTGCACCCAAAGCGACCCTTTATAAACCTTGGGATTTACAAGACTAACTTGCACACCTTTGTCGTAGAGTCAATATTTGAGTAGAAGGTAAGAATACTATTTTTTTGTGTTAATATTCATCCATAAAATTACTTACCGCACGTACTTCTCCTTAAGCAAGTTATTTTTTCTATACTGGACAAAGGTACTTTTTCCAGTGATTAGTGTAGCAAGTGGGAAGACATGTACTAAAGATTTTTTTGCAGGCATAACTACTAGTTAGAGTTTTAATTATTAGTCCAGACGCTCAGAGTAGTTTGCCATTCACAAGGGAGAACAGTTGACCCTTGGGCTTGGAATTGTTTCAACTGGTTAAATATCAAATTACTTGGACGCTTAAGCAAACAATAAGTCATCAAACATTTGAAATAGTGTAAGGAAATTAAACCCAGAAATTGAAAATTTAGGAAATAATGGGTACGAAATTAATTTTAACTTTTTGCATCGTACAAAGCCTGTGTGTGGGATCACTAGGAAAGACATTCCTTGAAGACTTAACTTTGAACCAAGATGAGCGAACAGCTTTGGATAAGGTCAGTCTTGAATTATTCTGAAGGGCCGAAAGTGCACATTTAGTAAAAAGTGTTCATTCTTTAATTTAGTGGAATCAAACGAAACTAAATACAGCAAAGATTAATAAATTTAGTAAATGTAAGCTTAAGAAAGCTTCATTTTGAAGTGTATTTGAACTTTTATCTAGCTATTAAACTTTGAAGTCAACTTTTTTCAAATTGAGTAAAAAAAGTTTTCTTTCGGTATAATATACGAACGTTCATGGTGTCCGTCTGTCTGGTGTCCGGACTTTAATAACTTTTGTCAGGGTCCACATTTTAAAATTCCGTTTACAGAAATGGGTTCCTAGGCTAAAAAAACGGCTTAAGTTCGAAGATGTGCCAAATCGACCCCACCCCTTCAATTTTAAACGTAAAATTACAAAAAATTGTGTCATAAATTTATAAAAACATGTTGCACACTACCCCGATCTCTCATTCGTAAAAATAGATCAAACAGATCAGAATGTCAATTTCACAATTTCACCTCATATTTCAACTTCGTAAAATAATATTTCTGAACAGATGAACACCATGATTTTTTTTTGATTTTTTTTTCAGTTTGTCATTTTAAAACTTCCAACAAAATGTTTTCAATTTCATAAAAGCAATCTAACGATACTTGCTTACATATAATTGTCGTGGCTTATTAAAATTCAATAAATTTGTTACATTACTTGACAAACTTGCGAAATTACCGAGTTCCCTTTAAAGCATCAACAACTTTGTAATCATCATCACAGTCAGAGTCAGACAGTCATCAACATTTTCAAAATAATCATGAAAGGATAGCATTCACTCAATTCTTGAACATTAAATTTTTCCTTAGCCTCATTCATCAATTGTTAAACCCTTCTTTGCATTATAAGCTACCAGGATTTAAGTACTGAATTAAATGCTCCTCTAATCCACACGCGTTGATACCCATTCGACAAGTTTCGAATTAATGAATTATTATTAATGTGGTTAGAAGGACAAGGAAGTTTATCATATTTCAGGGTATTCGAACGAATTGTGATCAATTTTTTTAATTTACGTAGAGAAGAATATTTTCCTTATCAAAATTTCTTAATAAATACTATGTAGATTTTGCTTTAAAGGTATCAGTATTAAATATTATTCAGAATTCATCCCATGAATGATTTATTTTCTCACGCTGCTGCTGCTGTGAAAATTATTTATCACCTTAATGCATAAAAATGCCTGGATTGTTTCTTATTCGTAGTTCAAAGAAATGATGTTACCTGATCTTCCGCATGAATACATGAAAGAGGATTACTATCTTATTAGATGGCTACGATGTAATTTTCCATTATTGACTTACCAATTCCGATTTTAAAAAAATTCTGAAAGTTTAAAAAAATTAATATTAATTTTTTGGAATTTCAGCAAGATTCTTCAACCTGCAAGAATCCAGAGAATTATTGCTTAAAGTAAGTGAAAAATGTCTCCTGATTATATGAATACCATGTAATTATTACGCATTATACACTTTGTCATTGCTTTACCATGCATTTTTAAAAGTGCCTTTTAAACAGGAGTTTATTGTTTGATTTCAGAATCTGAAATGGAGGAAAGACACTAATATGGATACAATTCATGAAGAAGACTGGTCAGATTATAAAAATGATTATAGATATTCTCTTGAATCTAGAGATAAGGAAGGGCATATTAGTAAGTATTTAAAAAATTGTAATTTAGTTGATGCTTTAACCAAAGAGGTAATATATGTTTAAACTTAACCAAAGACTCACAGAGCAGTAGCGTCATCAGTAGTTAGCCCGTAATGCAATTATAATCATTTTCTCAAATTCAATAAAAACCAGGTTGGAAGTGTTGAAAGTCTTATTACAACTGTTGTGTTAGGCTGAAAAAAGCATAATTACAATGAATAGTACCTTGTTACAGGGTTATTTTTTGCATAATTTAGACCTTGTTGTTTTATGGTACCTAATTTTAAAGATTTAGGATACCTTATTTATATATGCTGAAATGGAATTCATGTTTTTGTTTCAGTTCTATATGTAAACTTTGGGGAATGGGATCTAAGAAATGCAGCAGTAGTGGGTAAAAGTGAAAGATTCCTTCGATACATTGACAAAGCAATTGATGAAGCCTACATAACAATCCGAGAAGAAGGAGACAAGTATCAAAATGTATCTCAATTAGTTCTACTCCTAAATGTCGACGGATTCAATCTTGTCCAACATGGATGTCTACAATGTTAGTAATGTTAACCTTTATAATATTTTATACTGGTTCATAGGCAATTTTTGAACACCTGAAGGTCCACCCTCCCCTCTAATCTATAAATTCCCGTGTCACTGTTAATCTAACCTACATAATTCTGACTGACACTACCTCAGTAAAATCTTAATATGCTCATGTCTTACTTTGTGTCTTTTTATACCAGGTGTACCAGTTATTCTGAGGATTATTGTAACCTATGAAACTCATTTCCCTGGAATAGCAGATAAAATAGTGGTTCTAAATAGTAAGTTACCTTTAGCCATAAAAATTATATTTACGTATAAAAGGGTTTTTGAACCGACACTAAATCAACTCTCTGTATTTACCTAACTTATAATTTTTTATATTACAAAGAATTTATCTATTTACATTTTAATCAGCTCCAGCTATTGCAGAACCAGTTGTGCGTGCAGCAAAACTAACATTTCATCCAGATACGAATAAAGGATTGCTTATTCTTGGAACGAATAAACAAAAATTGCGAGAATATCTAAAAAGTCAATATGACTTGGATCAACTTCCTCCTGAACTTGGAGGCACTAAAGTGTACTCTTATATGAAGGATTATGACTATGACTTTTGATAATTGCTCTATTAGGAATATTTTATATAAAGATCACACGGATTAACTGTAGTAAGGTTAACTTTTATAGAAATATGCATCGCAATAATAAAAATTAAGATGAATAGATTTAATTTTATGTAACGATAAAATCAGAACTACTTGGGGTGTATCTGTATTTCACATCCTATTATGATAAGATAATGTTGTGAATATGACGGAGACTTTTAACTAGTTTAACAGTATTAGGTTCAGGTGATAGGATCAGTTGGATGGAGGTTATTTTGGGGGTAAGGGTTTATAGCTCAATAAAAATTTAAGATTTTAAATTGCAGGGACAGTTACGACCATGTATCTATGATAGGGAAAACCCTTGTCGCAGTTAAAATGTAATTTTAATAAAAAACCTTAAAAATACTTACTATTGAGTATTGATGTGGTTATCCGTGTAGAAACTCAAGTTTATCTATTACTGTACAACTTAGGTACTTGCTCGCATCATCGCATCAATGTTATCTAACAAATTGGTTTCTATACAGTTATATATTTATGAAGAAATAAAGATAATACCAAAATTGGCAGACATCTACAACTCATCCTTTATTAAAAACCTTTTTTGCTGGCTTAAAGCAAAAACCTGATGAGTTTAATTGGTCAATCAAGGTCAAATAAACTATTTCGGATTAATTTTTAACAAACATTTTCATTTTTTGCAATACATACGTAAATGGAGACTTTTTCACTTCATAAACGAAAAGTGATGAAGAACTTGAAAAGCAGAACAATTTAAAGATACACATGTGTTTCGCTGCTAGCACTAATGAGAGTCTCTCATATAATTTTCGAATTGGTTAAACATCGTAGTAATTTTTTTAGACCCCCCCCCCCGCTTTATTGATTTACTATTACACAAAAAAGTAGGTGAAATAATCCCAAGAGGGTTTAAATCCAGTTTTTTGATAACAACTTATTGTTAAGGAAAACGACTGTAAATATACCATTTACCATTACTGTTATACAGATTATGGCTTCAAGGTTTTTAAATTGGTTAAAAAATAATAATAATCACACGGTCTGCACGCGAAATTGTTATTACCTTGTTTATTGTTCCATCAGTCTATGAAGAATAAGCAATTATTGTAGTGATTGTAATTATCTGCTCCTTGAGATTGAGCAACATTTGTTTCTGGAACTACTTATAAAAGATTTTCAGATGTCAATCAAAGATTGAAAAGAAGACAGATAACTGTCTGACTAGTCAATCTTAGCCTTTACTTAAGATTAGTCGGCATTGGTTCATGAAACAGTTCTGAGCTTAACATTTTTTAACTGCATTTGTAAAGTTAAAGTTTATTCTATAAAAAAAGGAAATATGGGATGGAAACATGCTGGAAAAGTTGTCGTTGTTGGATTGTTATTCCTTATCTTTAGTATTACTCAATCGGATGCTAAAACAGTGGAAGAGGATTTGACGCTGACTTTTGACCAAAAGATTCTATTAGACAAGGTTCGTTATTAAAAATTAAATTTACTTTTGTTTGGTGTAAAAATTTATTGAAAATATAATCTGTGCTCAGAATCACACATAATAAGTTTTTTAATTGCAAGAATCGATGAAAGTACCCTAATGATTCAATATATTAACAATTCACACAGTTCAGAGAAATAGTGTCATCTCGATTACCTCATGAATACATGAAAAAAGACATTTACTTGATCCGATGGCTTAGAGGTAAGTTATTGCATCTTTTTTAAAAAGGAAATGTTTGAATATTTGTTAAGTTGATTTCAAAATTCATTTTTTCACCTTATTATGATATTATAATTCCAGCACAACGTTTTGATTTGAAACAAGCAGAAAGGATGTTGATGGACGTAAGTTTAGAAAATAATATTGGGAATAAAATACAATGCTTTTCCTTCTGTATGACGAAGGCAAAAGCAAAATATTTTTCTAATTTAGCGACTATTCTTTTGCAATTATCATTAATTGTTCGTTTCATCAACAGTTTCTGAGGTTTAATTCTTGATCCAGGCTTCCATTTTTAATTTGAAAATTACTTTTACCATTAGAACCTAAAATGGAGGGAGGCAAACCGAATGGATACAATACATGAGGAAGATTGGTCAGATTTAATTCGAGATTATCCATACTTTTTGGAATCTAGGGACAAAGAAGGAAAACCAGGTATGTTAATAAAAAAAATGTTTAACCCTGTCTATTACAATTGCAATGTAAAGGCAGGCTTTGAAGTTCATATTCCATGTTTTACATTGTAGTTCTGTATGTAAATCTGGGATCAATGGATTTTCGAAAAGTAACTGTGGCAGGTGGACGAGAAAGATTCCTCAGATATTTGGACAAAATTATGGATGAAACTTGTACACTTGTAAGGGAAATTGGGGAAAAGCATCAAAATGTGTCACAATCTGTGTTTTTATGGAATATGGATGGATGGAATTTTATTCAACATGGGTGTTTACCCTGTATGTCAAATTA
>JAQGBU010001147.1:0-15101 GCA_034698605.1 Isotoma decorata
ATAGAGCCCCACCCTTTTTGGAGGGTTGAAAAAATAACTCCCCATGGGGTTCTAAATCGCGTTTTACGGTACTTCAAACTAAACTTTGTAAATGAATATGAAACAAAAGGTTAAGGTAACTATTGAGCTACCTGAAATTTAATAGCTGTACTTAAGGAATCTTCATCGACAAACTCCTCATCTTCAGTTGACGAGGCTGAGTCCACCTGATTATCTTCGTTTTCATCCTCTTCTTCATCATCGTCTGAGTCCTTCTCAATCCTGGATTTTGACTTAGGAGCTGTCCTACTTGAATCTGACCTCTTTTTCTTCTTCTTTGGTTTGGGAGGTTCTCTTTTTCCAAGAATATTTTTAGGGCATTCATAGCTCAAGTGTTGATCTTGTTCTCCACATTCATAACAACGAGATTTGTCAGGGTACTTCCTCTTCCGTATAAATTCTACTGCACGGCCGTTGTCCTTTGCAATGCTGCATTTGATTCGTCTTCCAAACATCTATTCAAAATAAGAAATTTTATATTGATTAGTTAATTCGATTAGTCATTCTTCCATTCTAGTCTAAGAAAAAACAGTTTGGGTCAAGGTGTTAAACGACATCTTGTATACCTCTGCCTATACAGGTAAGAATTGCCACGTGGGGGAACAAGGGTGCATGCTATTAACATTTAATAAGTAAGACGAATAGAAAATAATAAAACTTTTTTCTAATTAAAAAACATTTAAAAAATCAAGCTCACTTCTGTTCCATTAAACTGTTGTACACATTTGAAAGCAGATTCGCTTTCAAGAAACAAAACAAACGCAATTCCAGTGCTTTTTCGAGTCAAACGGTCCTTCACTATTGATACCCTGGTAAATAAATAAATACAAAATTAATAATAAAGTATTGAATAATTGAATGTTATAATTTTTACTTTACACTCACCCTCCATCAAATTAATGATAAATTGTACGAACTTGTTTGGAATTTCATAACTAATTAATTAACTAGGTTTTAAAAATTTCAAAGGACTTACTTCACTACTCGGCCAAACTTTTCAAATATTTTGTAAAGATCACTATTCGTCAAAGAGTATGAGAAATTGGACACATACACTGTGCTTTTACTAGGAGCTAAAGTTTTCTTAAAATTATCCATTTTCAATTGTTGCGATTACAAATTTTATTTCGTTTCCAAAACAAGGTTTTTACTTTTTAATAGGAAAGAGTGAATTTTTGTAAAATAATATAATAATACTTAAATATCTCAAGCATGTGGACTTGTTTTTATTACAACTTTACAACTCGTAACTCCGAACGTGAGTAGTTGGGTCGGCTCCAAGTTCACTCGGCATAGAGGGTTTTAGTTAGAGCCTCACGAGATGATTTCTTCTAACAATTTTTCTTGTCTGTGGTTTTTGTCTTCCCATCTGAATGTCTGTCTATGTAAAAGAATTTTTAAACCCCCAATATTTTAGCTTGGATTGGATTAATTTTTAAACCCCCCAATAAAATGAAAAAGTTTTTATTTTAATTTCTAGAACACAAGTTACCTACTTATTTATGAAAGGAAACTTCTATATGCATTCATTATTTGCTTTCAAATGGTTAACATGAAGATCCGGTTAGTAGAATCTTTTGGAAGTGATAAGATGGCTAGATTCATAAGCGAAATTAATAGGTTCAGAACATTTAAGAAATCATGTTTATAAGCCCATAGATAGAGTATTAATTTCATTTTGATATAATTTAGCAACTTAATATCTTCCTTCGTCTGATTGACTTGTCTTAAGATTAGACAAGTCAATAAAATCTTTATTTTGTTGTTATTTTCAGAGATACTGCTGGAAGCATGTTATTATGAGTATGTGTAGGAAATAAATATAAATACTTATCATATGACTGATAGCTTCCAAGACTTGTACTTGCTTTATTAATCAAATAATTGCCTTCAAATAGATTAGGGTTGGGTTAGGTTAGAATCAGATGAATAATTGGGTTGAATACTTTCAAAAGTTTAAAGATTAGTGTACAGAAAAAATACAATTTTAAGTAATTTCATATACTTGCTTTTTTCTATAACTGATTGTGAATTGAACAACTGCTCTTGTTGAAGTGAGGCTTCGGCGTTTTTCAACTTAAAAGGTTATACAAGAATATCATCATAATTGTTAACTGATATGTTTTTTCTTTAAATCCAGAATTAAGATCCATATTGGCACAAGAACCCTGTACCACGAGCTACTGGATAAGTTCTAAAATTTTGTTTTAGAGTCTTAGGCATTTAGATAAAATGTCGGCAATTATTTTAGCGAAGGCTGCCCTAAGAAAAGAAATGAAGCAAAGAATATCTGCAGTATCTTTGGATGAACGTAAAAGACAGTCTTCCGTATTGACTTCAATGGTACACAAATTTCGATTTTTTCAAGCACAAAATCTACCAAAAATACTTAAAATTCTGCTATTGCATTGTAATAAATTTCTATTAGCTTTTGAACAGCACCTTTTACAAGAAAAGTCAAAGGATCTGTCTTTTCCTAAGTATGGAGGATGAGATTTCAACGCTAGAGATAATGAAAGATGTGTTTTCATCAGGAAAGCAATGTTTCATACCAAGGTAGATAGACAGTTTCGCTTATTACTGTTGAAAAAAGAACAAATTATTCTAAGCTGATCTAACACCTACCACGATTTGAAACATGATATAATTATTAAATCTATATATAGGTATACGAAAACAGATATGGAAATGCTTGGGCTGACTTCATACGAAGATTATGAAAAACTACCCATGACGAAATGGAATATTAAGCAACCAGATGCTAATGAAAATAGAGACGAAGCTCTTTTGACAGGTAGTAGAAACTATTAGTTTCCATATTTAAAAACAGAATCCTTTTTAGAAATTATAAACCCCTAAATTCAATACAGAGAAGCTTCGAGGAATCTTCTTCTGCATTGACACTCGCTGGTGTTGTTCTAGATTTTTCAATTGTGAAGTAAACAAAAATCTGATAAAACGTAATATAAGAAATATGATTCCTGGCAATTGCCAAATCCCATTAGAGTTGATGATTGAAACACAAAACGGAAAAAACAACTGCCTGTGCCAGAAAATATATTATATAATGTTCAGGGGTATTGCTTCGTTGTACCTGTATCTCTAGCTTTTCGGAAGGGAAATACTTACAGATTGCATTAATGTTTCGAAAGATAGAAAATTGTGTATGGGATTGGCATTTAGTGATTACATAGAGAGGCCCTGAAGTGACCGTTAAAGAAAAAAGATTCTATTTTTATACATTAGAAATTTTGCTTTTCGTCGCTTATTTACTCCAGATTAAAATAATTGAACTTCATTTTAAACGGTTAGGTTAAACTTAAAAAAAATACGGGTGTTTGAAGGCCTAGCCTTTTAAATTTAATGAAGCATAAACATTTTCTTTTAATTTTTGAGGTTAACAAAGTATTTAACAATTTCCGTTTTAATACATTACTTTTAAAACCTGAAACTCCGAACGCTCCGAAGTCATTTTCTTTTAAAGGGTAAGGTTAGGATATCGAAAAGGTATTTGTGGTTATAAGGTGTAAATTGCCTTAATATAAAATAGGGAACGTTAAAAGTTCCCGTATGAAAAGTAAAGAGAGGTTCAGGCTGGTATGTTCAAGGGAACCAAAATTAGAATTGGTTATTTATTGACCGAATTAGGAAACATAATATATAAACTTAAATCTAAACTTAATTATGTACAACACTTACAATTCTTTTAGAAATTACTAACTGCTCCCAGATCAGAATTTGAGCTCAGTCAGCTTCCTAAAGTTATTAGATAAACTGCTCACGTGCCATTCATTTAAAATAAATATTAACGGTGTTAGCTAACATTCTGCCATTATTAGCTATTTTCAGCGTTTAAGAATCGTTTGCACTTACAATATCTAGTTGCGTATTTACTTAATGGGCTTAACTTCTACTAGTGTCTTAATAAGTTTGAACTGTAGTCAATGCATTTTCAGTAGGTTGTTAAAAATGATTTATTTGTTACTGTTGTAATATACTAACTTATAAAAACATTATTATTCTAAAGGTGGTCTTGATCTGATTTTGGTACCGGGTCTTGCCTTCACTACTGAAGGTCATCGTCTAGGTTTGTGAAATTTGTTTTCTTGGAATATGATGCGTGTTTTGATGCCAGTCACAAGCCATTTTTCATGCCATTGTAGGTCGAGGTAAAGGATATTACGACGTCTACCTCAAGAAATGCTACGAGAGTTCTAATCCACCTATTTCCATTGCACTCGCCTTCAAAGAACAAATTGTTGATCAAATCCCCATGGACAAAAATGATTTACTTGTCAACCATGTTTTCTATGCCACTAACTAGGCTAAATATATATTTAGTAGAAGCAGGTTAATAATAAGATACGTTAGGGTATTAAATAGGTTGAGGTTAATTTTTAAGGGTATGGTATTTAATGATGTTCCTTTTTTCATTGTTAATATCACTATTGAAATTGTTACTACTTAAAATGATGAGACAGAGGATAAATAAATGAAATAAATTACAAATTATTAGAAAAGTTGGAAGCAACTGGAATTAAAAAAAATTATATTCAGAATGAAGAAAGTGCTTTGATATTGATGTGATGCATTATTATAACTATTACACTTATAGTGAAAGCTCAATACTATGCGGAAATTAGGATTAGATAGGATTTCTGTCAATATTATAAGGAGATGAACTTTTGATAAATGAGCCAAAAAGCAGGATGTGAATCGAAGCCTTCTTAAAATAGTTGTTGGCAACAAAATAAATCTTGTAGGGGGTTCATCTCATACGATATGATACTCGTGCCTGAAAATTCTAATAAACAAGTTAAAAATTGCAAATGTTCCGACTCGGTCACACGTTGAAAACTCTAAAAATTCCTATTCAATGAGACCCAACCGCCTTCATGAGTTTAATTGAATGCACTTCATTGTCTTTCGCTTTTGACCAAATTAGAAAAATTCTTGTTCATATGTTTAAAACGTTGCGACGAGCAGATGCTGAGTTTAAACTTTTTATTATTTTTGAAAAACAAAATTATACAACGATAATGATATAGGGTGTAAATATAGTAATCCAAGTGGGATTTCAGTCGGTAAATATTTTTAATTGGTAACACGGCAGTGCATAATATAAAGACATCACGATTTAGCTTTTGGGCTAAAAATGCACTCAATTCAGTGAAAAATCTGTGTATGTATGTCTCTTATCTACTAACATCGATTTCGTATCTTCTAGCTTAACATGGATACATCTGCTGCGGGTTTTATTATATAATAATACAATTTTGCTTATATTTTAAGGAAAATTAATTATAATCGAACATTTGTGAATTAGTTACTCGTACATATAAACGAGGATCATAGCTGACATGAGTTTTTCAAAGGATGAAAGTGTCAAAAACCAAATCTCATATTGAAGGAATATTATAACATAACTAAAACCAAAGTATCAAATTGATATATAGACCGGTTTCATTTATCATGAACGTATTGATAATAATTACTGTGGTATTTTAATCATACTGAACTAAAAGGCTTTGTTGTGACTTGAAGATTACACTTTCTGAATTAAAAATCAATGGGCATTCACGGAGACATCACCCCAAGAGCATTTTCGAAGAGTATTACAATCATGACACTGTTTCTTCATTATTCCTAGTTCTTCATGCAGTTGTTGAGAAAATCTTCTGATCTGATTTACGATATTCATTTCACAGCCAGGTTCTTGATCTGAGGACATTCCAGTGGCAACCCCAAGTTGACTTCCACTCTTCTTTATTGAGCCACTCTTCTCTGGCTTTTCCCCTTCAGTACGAACGTGACTGATAATTCCTCGAGGACTATCAAACATATAAGGGTTATCCGACCATCTAGAGACAAATTCTCGAAGATGGTCCTTTGAAAGGTCTAAGCTTGGCCGTTTAGTAGATAAATAAATAGGAGGAGGAGGAGTCTCAAGAGTTGATATCAAACTGTCAGGGGTGGCTGAGGACATGGATGAATCCTCATTGCTACTGTATTGTCTAAGCTCTGGAGGACCCGTGTCATCTCCTAAATCTAATTCTGATTCAATATCATTGTCGCTATCTGGGGTAGACTCTTTCTTGCGAGATGACGGCCGCAGCCATTGGTGCTGAAGACATGCAGCTGCTGTTATTCTTTCACTGTAAAATTAGCAAGTACAAATGTGAATTAAATTTATTAACTCTGAAACCCTTTGAGGTATAAATATAATAGATTCACAACTTAATGGCAAATTTAATGGTTGAACTTTCAGTTTTACTTTCGTTTTATGCATTAAGATATTTTAAAGCTGATTGCCATTAAGGTTGTGTATGAATTTAGTATTTGGTAATGTATGAAAACCTTTTATCTTTTCTCAAAAGTTTTTCAACAAAGTCTTTTGCATCATCTGATATGTCATCAAAGCACTCTTCATCAAAGTCGTATTTAGCTATTGTGACATTCGCCATGGTCTCAACATCTGTATCCCCCATAAAAGGAGAAAGTCCTGACAGAAGAACATAAGTGATTACTCCTATAGACCACATATCAGTTGAATAGTCGATATCTTCAAAGTTGACAACTTCAGGGGCTACAAATTCAGGTGTTCCAAATAAAACCTAAGAGTAGAACAAAAACAGTTTTGTTTATAACAAAATTCTATCAGTTCATTTTTGAAGGTCATGCTAAGTTTTCAATCAAATGATTGAAAAGCAAGCGTAAACACGTCAATCTTAAAACTGCTTGACGTAATGAATATGCTATGTGCTTATAACTAAATATACCTGTAACTTCCTTGAGGAGTCGTAAAACCGAGCTAGACCAAAGTCAATAATTTTTATACGGTTTCCTGTTTTCGACACACACATGACGTTCTCCGGCTTCATATCAAGATGCAGTATATTTTTGGAATGTATGTAGTCAATACCCTCACAAATCTGTCGAACAAAAACAGAACAGGCACGCTCTGTCAGGACAAACTCTTCTTCAATTACTCTGTCGAATAACTCTCCGCCTTCAACCCTTAATGAACAAAAATAAGCATAAATTATATTTTTAGCAATAAAACTAGAGAAAAAGAGTTCAAAACACTTTTGCACCATACAGTATAAACGTATAAAAAGATTCATGTTCATTTCTGAAATAGAAAAGCTTAATGCTTCTTCCTTTGTTCATAAGATGAAAATTGGATTTACTGTGAACTGCGTGCAAGTTCTGATTTCCATGCAGATCTCACAGCTTTCATGCAAACTCTCTGAACTTGAATTATCTTTTAGTACATTCCAAACAAAAAGTGGTAGTTCGTCTTAGTCATTCACTGTGTTTGCTACTGGACTCAAATTTGAAAATGCTGAACATGAGAAACTGTAAGAACTGCCAAAGTATGCAAAATGCAAATGTCTTGTCGGTTTTTTTGGCCTAAAGCCATATCATCCTATAGAACACTAGTTTAAGATTTTTTAGCATAGTTTTTTTCTCATTCATCCACATTTACTGTAAAAACCCCTCCTAATATGTTTATTTTACCAATATCTTCAAACAGAACTGAATTCTTTTTTTACTTTAAAAAAGTTACTTCATATTTCATAAAACTAATTTGAAGAAAGGAATATGCATGGTTTTTATAAAAATCCTATTCAAACGGTTGTCAAAAATAGGGAACTCATCTTCAATAGCGAAAAGCCTTATCCTGGAACATTATCATATTGATGGTGAGGCATTGGATAAAAAGAGAAAAAAACCTAAGGTGGTGGCATGATATTCGTATTAAAAGTGGCAAGATACTACAATCGTTTTCCGTACCATCTGTTAGTCGCCAAAATAAAGTATGTATGCCAGTGAAGTCAAAAAACTTACATTTCAAGGACAAGGCACATTTCCCAATTTTCTGGATCATCCAGAGCATCGAACAACTGAATAACCCGAGGGTGCTGAAGTTGTCGCATGATTTCGATTTCTCGTGAAACATTTCTTCTTTCATCTTTTCTCTCCGTTGTGACCACTTTAGCTGCCAATACCAATCCTGATTCTCGATCTTTACAACGATAAACTCGACCGAATTTACCTCTGTTTGAAAGAACAAAAACATAAGATATATTATTCCAAGACCAAATAAGTCATTCTCTCTATCCCCTAGCTTATTTTTCTAAACTCCTTTTCAAACGATTCAATCAATGTCAAGTCGAAGATTTTACAAAAAGAGCCAACTTCTATTTTAAGCCATGAGAGATTTTGACCTTTAAAGAATCTTAATGTTTTGCTACTTGCTTTGCTGTCATAAGATTGATGAATCATTTTCTTACTGTTTCACACCATTTTATTATTTTTTCTTTTGCACCGTTGGATGCAAACAAGTCTACGAGTTACTTCCAATTGGTGTAAATGTCACAAGATGTTAATGACATATGTAACAAGTAAGTGATAACTTTGTTTAAGGTGTATATATAGAGTGAAGACACATACCTGCCAATTTCATGTAATATCTCGTAACTCTCACGTATGGGCACACCTCGTCTTACGGTCACGTCCCGGAAAGGAAATGCGGGTGCCAATTCTAAAACCATAAAACATTAAAGTGTTACTGTAATTTTATTTGCCGATATTGTTTGAAACTTAACTAGACTATGAAAAGAGTACACTTTACTTATTTAGGCAAGCTAATATGTACTTCTTTAATCTTAAATTGTTTAGCACCTTCTGAGAAACCACATAAAAACACTAATTAGTAGTTTATAAACGTAGTGAGTGTATTGTAAAATTTACTAACTTTTTAATTTGTCAAATTAATCTACTAACAAGGAAGAGGAAAATGACAACAGGATGGTAAATACGTAGCATTATAATATATAATACCTTAATGCCTCACATCTTTCTGTGAAATTTTATTTGACGAATTCTAAAATACAGTTGAAATCTTGACGCGTTTTTACCCCCTGAAAAGGCAATTTTTTAACGAAACACTTAAGGCCCCAGTGTATTTGTGATATAAATAAATTTAACTTTTAGAAATTATCAAACATAAGATCACAGTGACCCTAATGGGCGTTTGATCTGGGAAATGACAATTTTCCCCATAAGTGAATACTAGTGTGATTTACTTTGGTTACTATAAAACTGCTCGGTGGCCTTAAAACATTTTCGCTATTGTAATTATTCAATTATGATTATTTTTGCTCTTAAACTTTCAGGTTTTTGTACCACATACAATTTGATATCTTATTGCTGATTACTCAAATGATATTCATAATAATGAAAAGGATTCCAACAGAAGGCAAATAATAAAATGCATATTTTGTTTGTTTATTTCACATCCAAATCAAAGCCATGCTTGAATGGAATGACTGCAAAATTATTTGAGAAATCTTGGTCAAATGGAAAGTTTTTCCGGTCGCTGATAAATCCTTTTTCAAGCTTCATCATAACAAGCAAAATATACTCTTGCAACATTGCCATTTATACAATTCCCGAGAGACGGAAGTAATTTGTAGTTAATAACACGACCTTCTCATGATCACTGATAAGTACATCTCACTTGCCTCACGCACTGAAAAGCAACACGCAGGGATAGAAAAAGTTTCACATGGTGGGAAGGGTTTCGACGGCTTATAATCTAAGTAGATTTTAATGAAAATAACTCCAAGTTTTTAATTGACCAGCATGTATCACGAAATAAAAAGATGCTAAAACGGAAAGTTACAAGACAACCTTCCTAACTAGCACTTAATTAAACCCATTGAAACTTAGAAGAAATTACAAAAAATAAAAGTTTATTTACTAAATTTACTAATGCAATGCAATGCTAATAAGTCTAGATGAACTTAAGATATCAAAAATATCTGTGCTCACTTTTTTCAAAGTTTTGGAGATTATCGAAAACGAAACAAAATTCAGAAGTAAAAGTTGCAAACTTACATATAGACACATTTACACATACGTTTAAGAAAAACTATTGCTAAATTTAAAAAAAAGTAAAAATGTCAAAACTAGAGCGAATTTGAATAAATGGAAGATTAAATCTAATTGACTATGTAAACCCGCATGCAGACATACAGTCTAGCTTATAAGCATGGAAAAATAATCAACACACTAAAATAGCAAGGTATTTATAATTATAAGTCAAAACAAAATTCCTACATGGTAATAAGCTTTACAATCTTTTTATCATAAATTATGACGGTAAAGAAAGAAGACCTCTGGAAATGTTAATTGGGTTCATGTGTGTGTATGTTAATATATATGGCTTCACTCAAAATAAAATCTAGGGATTATCGTTCACCATTATGGAATATACTGTGAAAGCCTTGTTTGTATGAAATGAAGCACTAATCTTCACAAGAGCATTAGATCCATATCAAATATTGATATTAAACATAGAATCGCTTCAGGGGAGAAATTAACGGAAATTTTTGTAATGATCAAATGATATAAAATGGATATCATTTTATAAAATATAGCCACAACAACAGCTAGGTCATCATATTTTTGTCACTAAAAATGTGCCTTCATACGTCGCATTTGGACATGACTTTTTGTCCATTTACTCAATTGAATACTAATTCTTGTCAACTAAATAAGTTATTGATTTGATCAGGTGATTCGGTAAACTTTATAGTTACACTTTAATCTCCAGACATAGTTCAAACTATATATATGTAGAAATATGTAGATTGCAAAAAAAAACCATTTTATTGTAGACACAATCATACAATATCATAGTTCAGCTTAGCTATGCATTGCATGATTTTTTCTACAATTGGATATTACAGTTTTTTGTAGTATTGCATATACCTTAAAAAAACTAAACTTGGTCTTTTGTTTGGTAAAATTAATCTAAGTGTTGTGATTTTAAATCTTACAAAACAAATTTAAGTAATGAAAATTCTAAGGATTTCAATTTGAGTTCGAAAGAAACTTTACACAATTCGAATATGGAAGATCGGAAATGAAAAAAGTATCACAAGGCATGAGAAGTTCCAGAACTCAATAAAAATATTTTAATGATCTAGTTTAATTTGTCTTACCAACATGCATGGCATGCGGGTGTTGCATAATTATTTATTATTATGATTTGTTTTTGCTGCGTAGAATTTTGAGAGATAAATTCTTATCTATCAAAATCCAAAGAGCATATGATATTAGCTTATGTTAAACAAACTTCAGAGTTCAGGCTAATTTTTTATCTAACTTTAAAACAACGATATAACTTTACCAAACAATGATTTCTTTGCTACTTTTGCAGTGCACAGAGTGACTGGTCTCAATCAGTGAATAAAGGTAACATCCAAATGAATAGCATTCCACGTAAATCAAAACCTTTATAACTGATGTTAAATTAGTTCAAATAAATGCACAAATGTACGATTATGTCCACCATTAATTTTATCTCTGCATGTCATGGTCACACTTAATGAACCCGATGAAGTCCCACAAACATTCGATCTCAATCAGCAATGAGAGGATTTGGGGAAAGTATTAGAACCAAAGAAGAATGTTAACCAAAACTCTGGAAAATCATAATTTACCAAAAACGCTGCACAATGCTATCATACGTATTCCTGTATGAAAAATAATTTCCCTTTGCTTATATTGAATGCAAGCTCCTTTATAACCTTTGATAACTAATATTAATAAAGTAAAAGGGTTTTAATAAAATTTAGTTTGAAATCAATCATTTACCTTCAATTGGATCCGTCTCGTCTACAATAATCATTCTGATCCCGCTTTTTCAACTTTGTTTTTGAAACTCTGAAATTTATAAATTACACTTTGTTAATTGAATTTCATTAAAGCTTTTACTTTTTACACTTATTTAGCATATATGAACACCTTACAATCGATAAGCAATTGATAGTAATAAATATAACTTTATCTATTATAATAAGCTATCGAAATATGCGTTCAATCCTTCAATGAAAAAAATATTATGCTTAAATCAAACCGAACAAGAATTAAATTTGACTTGTAAGGTAAAATCGTTCTGTCCGTTGTGACAATGACAATCAGAGCGTATGAGAATTGCAGACATTTTAATCACTCACTGGTTTTATCATTTATCATGTTAGTCATTAAACCTTCGAAATTCCGGTTATTATACATTAACAAGTTTTGAAGATAATCTTATCAATACTAAAATGAGATAGGGCATAAATATGATTACACTTCACTAGTGTCATAATTATCGCAAATGCAGCTACATAAGAGAGTTTACAATCTTTCAATAAAACTCAGGTGTAATAAAACACATTAGTTTACAAATGTTTGAGCGATGCATATGAAAAGCCTTTGCTGAGTCAAACAAAGATAATTTCGTCTATCCAACAAAGCTATACTGTTATCGAATCTTGAGAGAAATTTAAATATATTTATTACAAGCTTAATCTTATTAAACTAAATAGCACACTACTGCAACTACTATATAACTTTTATTTTATTATTGCTCCAAAGTAAATTTCAATTGGTTTGTCTTCATAAAATGTGTCTTCATTCTGCGTTATTTTTTTATTGCTTTTTACTTACTATTATGAGTTGCTAGTGTGAAATAAGAAGACGCTAAAAAGATTATTCGAAATATTACGTTTGCAATTTGCACTTTTTTCTATTAAATCTATCGGGCTGTTTTAAAGTTCTCATGAAAAAGAAAAACGACGGCATTCTATTGCCAGCTATCAGTTTTAACATCGTAAAAACTGAAAATTCAAAGATTTTCCCATAAGTTAATGGGTTCACTTTTTCTTAATTTCCAAACATTAAAATGGAAAATAATAAACTTGCACTGTGATCATAAAAATACTCTTAAATATCCCTTCCCTCATCAGAGAACATAGGTAGACTCATGTAGACTCTGTACTGATACTCTTTTTGTGAAAGGCATGCATGGCTCCATCAAAGTAACACTAAAGTTTTATTATAAATTTACAACTAACAAAACTCAACAAGTTAGACTTCCTGCAGCCGAAAATTCAATAAAATTATACAAAAAGCTTTCTACGCCATCCTTGAAGGTTGTTGTAATTATGATGCTCTCTTATTTAGTTATATTTAAGTTCGGTTTTTTTTATTTTACCTTTACTACTACTAGTATAGTTCAGTTCTTTAATGATCATTTACTACCACGGGTTAGCCATCCAATATTATTGGTACTAACCTTTTTCCACCTTTGTGACATGTATATGTGACATTTGTCTAAAAAATGTGTGTTGGCAAATGCTCAACTAGGAAAGTGTAGTAGACAGAGATAGCCAAAATACTTTTGTTCCAACTACAAAATACAATTACAAAATACATTTCAAACCCTCAAAATACTTTTGTATTTAATTACATTGAACGATTTTTAAAGTTCAAAATACAAAATACAAAATACAAATACTTTGTATTCCACCAAAATACAAAATACAAAATACTGTATTTAAAATACAATTACGCAGGCAAATTACATTTTGAACAGAACGAAAAAAATAATGTGATTAAAATATCAAAATAATTTTTCCTCTTTAAAGAAGGCTTTTGGATAACAAGTCGAAAGCTCAGGCTAATAAATATGTATTCCAACATCAACACTTCCATGAATTCCGTGAACTCAACTAATTTAAAATGTGATTAAAATTGGACAAGTTTGCTTATCTTCATAAGCGTAAAAACCTCAATATTATCTTCTGTTCACCGCACTCTATTAGGGTTCACAAACGTGCCAGTCAGTCAAACATGTTAGTTCGCTAGAATGTATGAGAAAAACAAGAAAACTAAACTCGACTTTTTTTTGCACCAAATTCCCAAAACATTGAGTGTCTACTTTTGTGAAAAACATTTTCCGGAAAAATTCAAAATGTATTTTCAAATGTATTTTCAAAATACATTATGGCGGTGGTCTAAATACAGTCCGAAAACGGCTAAAATACAATTACAATTACAAAATACATTTCATTTCCAAAATACAATTACAAAATACAATTACTCTTTAAATTTGATGTATTTAAATACAAAATACAAAATACGTATTTTGTATTTTCATTACAAATGTATTTTAAAATACAGTATTTTGGCTATCTCTGTAAGTTGGTATCATCAGCGAACATAAAAACCAGAGTGTTTAATATGCTCGGGAAGGTCGTCAATTAAAATAATAAATAAAATACATGAAATACACGAGCCCTGGGCTACTCCAAGTACAGTTTCTTTAGTAAATGAGTTAGTTTTAGTGCTAGAGCCATCACTACATTTGCAATTTAGTGATGCAAATTGGCCTCTATCACTTAATAGAAATTTTAAGACTTTTCCATGCACACCATACGATTGGAATTTTTGCAATAAAATAGAGCGATGTACTTTATCAAAGGCTTTGCGGAAGTCCAATGCTACAATTATACAAATATGACCCATGTCAACATTTTCATGAATAAAATCTGATATCCGAATCAAAGCGTGGGTGGTATTATGGCCCCTTCTGAACCCAAATTGGTAGGGCGATAGTAAATTATTCTTTTCAAAATAACGGGACAGTTGGGGCTGAATAAATTTTTCAAATATAACTTAAGTAAAACAGGTTGAATGGCAATTGGTCGAAAATCGTTAGGCCGTAAAGGACAAGTTAGTTTTGGAATTGGTGCAATTCGGGATATTTTGATTGCTCTAGGAATGACTCCTTCTTCGTCAATGAATATATTTTGTAAATTAGTAAATAAATAAAATTAGTAAATAAATAATATTTTGTAATTTAACAATTTATTATGACAAAAAATTCAATTATATTCCATTTAATAGCCGAAGTGCTCTTGTACAAATATTATTGGCATGACGGATTTCTAAAATATTACTTTTATTGAGACATACATTGAAGTAGTAATTGGGATGGGAATACGCTACAGCCCTACAAGGATGAGGGGTCTTTTTTAATCGAATTCGAAAAAAGTAAGGTTTCTTAACCGTTATAATGATTCCGAAACATCTGTACAAGTTTTAACCGAAGACGTTAAGTGTTCTTTTCTAAAAATTCTTTCAAAATCCCTTGATATTCTTCAGTATGAAGTTTCATATGCATAACATGAGCCGAATCTTCCCAAAATTTTGCTGTA
>JAQGBU010001148.1:0-15074 GCA_034698605.1 Isotoma decorata
CATACCACTCAATGTCTTATCTGGATTTTCAGTAATCCATCCTTTACCCACTCCTGCCATTATTCTGGTATAATTTACTCATTTTTAGTGCATTAAACTTAAACTTAAACTTTAATTTTGTCATTAGATGCTGTGTAATATGGATATTCAATCTGTATATACTGCAAAAAACAATTCTGACTTACGAAAAGTTAAAAGCGTCCCCAAGAAACCGTATTTGCTCTGCTTCATATCCACTTTTAAAGGAATCGTTTTTCTCGTTGAACATCGCTCGGTGAGGGTAACCGAACTGAAATTTGTTTTAAAAGTAAAATTTTAAACAACTTTGACATACAAATGAATATTTTCAATCTTTAAACCCCAATTACAAAACAATTTGGAAGAAGTGTGAATTTTGCTTTTAATTTTTGTTAACTTCCGTACAGCAGCTATTGAAGGTAAAGGGCTTCCCTTAAAATTCGTCCTGCGAATGATTTTCTGTGCCAACTGAGTTTCAAACAATTTAACAGGTTCTATAAATGCCTGATCTTTAATATAATAGAACTCCAGTGTCCGAAGCATTGTGGTTTGACCAGGCGGACAGGACTTGCTTCCAGATTTATTTGAATTATCAACGATTGGAGAACACTGTAAATAGGTCAAATACACATCAGTATCTACTTGAAACCCAGAGGCATATTCTGCAGCATTATCTCTGATTTCCGTTTCTTCTTCGGGGGTCATGATTTTTGGATAAATGATAAAAAAGTATGGCTTTTGGTGAAAAACATTTTCATCTTTGTTGAAGTGTGACTTGATCTGTAAAAAATAATTGTTATTAATGAAGAAGCAAGTGCTTAATTATTTTAACATATTTTGTTTAAATCTAAAAGAGAGAAAAAAAGTGTTTCACATACATCGTTCAGCTTCTCTTGCAAAAATGTCAAATTTTTTAGGCTTATGAGAACAGCTAATGTGACATTTCTGTCAGAAGTTTGATGTATGGTACTCCAAAAATTGTTAGTGTCAAAGTTCGGGTCATCACTAGCTGCATTTGCCACTTCCTTCTTCCTAAACTGCGTTTCTTTCGAATAATCTAATGTTCATAAGAATTATATTAAGAAAATACTCATTTTTTGGGGTCTGAAAGAACAATCTATGTGTATAAATATTTCTGTTAATAGATTTCACACACAAAAAAATGTACCTTTTAAGCCTTCTAAAATGATGTCAAATCGATTGAAATACCAATTAGACTCATTTCCCAACAAGTCGTTCAATCCATAAGGTTCATCAGGAAATATTGATGCAGAGGAAAGCTTGGTCCAGTAAATTATAATCGCACTTGATATTATTATTACAGTTTTTGAAAGTTTTGCAAACATTTTAAAGAATTTTAATAACACCCACAAATAGTATTCAGCAAAACTAAACGATTTTTAATTTCCAAAAATCGTAGCGATGCCCTGATGTTTTGAATATCCGAAACCTGGTTTAGTTCATGATTTCAATCCAATTGGTTCTGTTCATCTAAAAACTGTATGCATAAACTAAAGTATAATAGAATTATGAATATTTTTTCTCACTGTACGGTCAACTCGTCATTATAACTTGCAACACGGTTTGAAACCCGGGTTGTCTATTAAAAAAGAAGTAGATATTCAACTTTATTTGAATAATTTATGATGAGTTCCAACCTGATGATACCTTTTAGTGTAAACCACCGAATTAAATTAAGGAATTGGATCGAGTGTCCACCCTACTCTTAACAGGATTGATTTTTTTTGTCACTTGACACTAATAATCGTCTACCGTAGCCAATCCTATTGTGTTTATTTAGACCATTATCAAATGTTTTTTCTGCTTTTAACCCAAGTAAAGATTGTTATCTTACTTCAGATACTTTCAGATGAATCTAGATAAAGCAACGGTTATGTTCTGAGTCGTTAACTCGCGGATTATAAGTTCTGGAAAGCTTAATAGTTGCATCGGGATGTTGTTTTTTAAACGAAGTATTGGGGCTAGTAACGGAGGTTGTAGGTTATAGATCCAGTCGATATTCAACATACAATTGATTTGAATATTGTTGTTGAAATTCATGTGTAATGTATTGGATTTATCCAATTTATTTATCCAAGTTAAGATAACGTATAAGAATACCCACTCACTTATTTACCACAGTTGCCAATAAACTTTCCAGGAAGTGTTGTTTATTATTATAAGAGCTTTTTATAGAGTGATTGATGATAATACTAATATTGACAAAGACAAACTTTTGACACGTCCTAATTGCTTCGCGTCCGAGTTTAGAAATATGTGTAATTGTGTTGTGTCTGGTTTACCCGGTTTGCCTGTTACCAATTTAATGGTATTTGAATCTGCTGAATGTATTTTGGAAATACAAATGAAACTGCAGACTCAATAATTGCAAAAATTACGAAAAATGTAACGTAACATCCAGTTAAACGTAATATCCAGATATTACGATATTAGATTGTTTATGGCTGAATGAGTATGAGACATTTCAAACAACATTCAACATTGTTTTAATTGCATTATGATAAAACCACAATTTACGCATTTCTACCCCACTTCATGAACAGTCATTGAAGACACATAAATTCCTGATTGTGTTATTTTTTAAAAATTCTAAAATGATCAGTAATGCAAACGTATCCGAATTTTCTCGCTGCATTCTCTAAATTGGATAAGTCATTTTGAAATGAAAAGTAAAATACGAAATTATGTGGATAACGCATTTCACCCATGCAGTTGGAGTTGGTGGGCAGATATTAATTGATGTGGTAAAGGAAGTAAACCTCATAAGATATGAATGTATATGAGTGCTGGGCAAAATGCTTTTAAATTAATTGCTATGCATTTACATGGTTATTTTGTTAAGTCGACTGCTTGGTCATTAAAAGGCTGTCCACTCTAGCCTTCTACTAATATTATTAAGTATCGTTAGATACTTTATGTGAACGTTCATGGTGTCCGACGATGTCCGATGTCCGATGTCTGTCTGGACCCTCATATCTTTTGACAGGATCAACATTTTCAAGTTCTGTTTTCAGAAATGGGTTTACAGGTTCAAAAAACGGTTCAAGTTCGAAGATAGACCAAATCGGCCACACCCCCAAATTTAAAAAATTAAAAACCAAAAACACTGACATAAATGTATAAAAACATGTTCCATAGTGCCCTGGTCTCTCATTGTTGAAAACAGATTGAATGTCTGTTCAACCTCCAACTTTCACAAAACAATTTTTCTGAACAGATCAACATCATGCTCGTCACTTTCAAACGTTCCACACAACGTTTTCAATTTCATAAAGATCATCTAACGATACTTTTTTACATCCATTGTCATGGTTTATTTCACCATGGATCTACTTACTACCCATCGGTCAACGAGCATTGAAAACAAGTTTTCAAAAGAAAATCCTACAATAATAAAACCATGCATTATTAGCGTTTTAAAAATAAATACAAAATAATTATAACTGTTTCTTTATTTTTATTCATTTTTATTGATTCTTGCTCCCTACGGGTAAATAACTTATTTTAATCCACCTCATAAATGTAATAAATTATTATGCTAAGCAAACAAACTTATCATGTCTTAACTAATTTAAGTATTTCCTACTTAATTACATATTAAAAAGTTCTATTTAATACATTATTTTTACGAGTAACTATTTTTACAACGAGTTTTTTATAATTGATGGTTAATTATTATTATGATAATGTTTTCTAAAATAATTATTAATTTAATTATTTAATATTCAAAATAAATAATCAACATGTTTCACCACACTCTAATTCACATTCAATGTATGTACCGTTAAACTCGATTTAGAACCCCATCATAGGGCGGTGTTGATATCGAAAGGGGGGGCTATACTCCGTGATGGGGCTGTATTAAGGAGAGTTAAAGCAAGTTTGCAGCTAAGGGCAGTTATTTAAGAGGAGCTGAGACATAATTCCTGGGGGAGGGGGCTAAATCGAGGTACGGTAATTCAAAGTCAACTCTACAGGTTGTATTACTATCCATCTATTCTTATATCTTAAAATAACTACACGAATTACCATTCGAGTTTAAAAAATGTTAATCTGTACCGTAAAACGTGAAGTTTTCTTAGAAAGGTGAATCTTCCATTGATCATGTACTTCAGTTTGAGTGGGCACTGGTGCGTCCTTTTTTTGAGTCTCAAACCGTTTGCTGCACAGTCGGCATTCTATTCTTCCGAACTTCTTCTCTTTATCACTAAAGGCACAAATAATTTGTTTTAATAACTTTTACATTTAAAATTCTAAAATTTTGAAAATTCAATCAAATAGTGTACGAATTAAAGCTAAAAAAGGAATATCTTACATTTCCACCTTGCAACTTTTCCCGTTATTGCAAAAAGGACAGGTGAACTCCATTGGGAATTGGGGGACCTTAGGTTTAGGTATAATTGAGGGATTCCTCCTTCTAAACGTTTTCCCCATTTTCTTGCTTCAAGTTTTGACTTATTTTAGTTTCTGCTAAGGGATGATCCTTGGAACGGTTCTTGTATGCAAGTGGTTCCATTTCATATAATATTCTACCTTTATATACCTGCTCGGTGAGTAGTAAGGTACTAAATGAAATTCTCCATTTCACCTTTCTATCCATTTACTGAAAATATAACACGTCACATTAAGGCTCGCATTTTCTAGTAGGTACTAGTTAACAGATATGTTTCTGTAGTGAGTTGTTTGTGAACGTTTTTGACTTTTTTTTAAGTTTATAAGTTTAAAACAGTCAGCATCCAGAGAAATTTAAAAAAAGTGAAAATCGAGGTCCAAATTTAAGCCGCTATTGAATTTGTCTGGATACTGGGCGTTTTTCTAAATTCTGAACATCCAAAAAATAGGTAGATATTTTATTATCTATCGAATGATATTTAACTTTTGTTTTCCTACGTATATTTTGAAGCTTGAAATTAACATTACGGCCTTATTGGAGCTAATCCACGATGTACATAACCTTAAGAAAAACATCCACCATACCACTATAAATCAATGTGTTTTTCTCAAGCAGCAAGTACTTAAAGGTAAATCGAAGGTAGGACTTCCTAGCTTCATAGAACCCATTACTCTAAAAATAGCAGCACATATTTTATAATTTATCCACTTTGTTTAAACATTTTATATAATAAGTAAAAACATAACCTATTTCAACTCACTAACAGCGTTTTCCTACACTTATTTTTGGTAAAATTCATTAACAAAATGCGACCTCGTTTCTGAGAAAAAATGTTGAAATTAGTATGACTATTACGAAGCCCATTGTCCATCTTCATTATAAGTCGTAATGGTCTCTCGACTCATGAACTTCTGAAACATTTTTTCTGCTATAGCTAATGATAATGAAAATCCGATTCCAGCTATAAGAATTGCATATGATGTGAACACATCTTTAATTCCTTGGGGAGTATGGAAGCCCGAGGTGTATTTCAGACATTGGACTGAAGTATCAATTATGTAAGATCTCATTAAGCGATTTTTTACACCTCGTTCGGACATCAAAAGGATTCTGCAAGCATTCCAATCATAACATACATAATTAGTTTTTATTCCTGGCGAAGCAAGTAATCTGTAGGGTATGTGTTAATTAACTAACAAAAGGGGGTTGAAGTAATTCTAATATCAATTTAACTATAATTTAGTTAAATTTTTCGATTGTAAATTGGACGCATAAAAAACTGGCAAAAATTTAGTTGTGACTTTTGGAAATACAAGTGTGAAGTTGATAAATTCTTGTAAACTAAATTCTAATTCTCATACTATACTGGGCTAAAATATGTCGATGGAAAAGATTGGAAGACACTGAATATAACATAAGAACGAAGGTGGGATTACCAATATAAGTAGGTAATTGTAAATTCCTATTGTAAAATTTGCATATTGCATGGTTTATAATTACATGTTGCTGAAACCAAGAATAAATATCCTATAATGTAATGTAATAATACGGGCATTTGATCTTACTTGAAATTGAAAAATTCTTTGAGTGGTGAACCCTTTTTGACAAACATGGACATTTTAACAGGCCTAGAACCAACTTTGACTTCTGAAAGTTCTTTACAAATAAGAATTTCAGAATATCCTTCTGTTGCTAAGATTGGGAAGAAAGAGTCAGAAACAGTGATCATGGCAGACTTTGACTGAAGTAGTTTTTCAATTGTTGTTTCTACATCAGCATTTGTTAAGTTTTCAGGAAAAGTGGGAATTTGCCTTTGTTCTTGAAGTCCCTTTAAATGTATAAAAAAGCTATTTTTGAAGCAATTAGTTTACAATTTATCGATTAGAAAAAAATAGAACTGACCTTTAGATAATATTTTGTAGTGGGAATGTGGCCATCATTTAAAACAAAGAAATGGCTAGTAATAAGATCATGAAAGGATTTAACTGGGACGACTTCGATAGCCAAAATAGCTACTAATTCAGCTGAAAATGCTACGTAACATAGTAACCCAACAAGCCATCCAGAGAAGAATATTATCCTTGCTCCGAAAGCCACTGGGGTGAAATACCACCCTGTTTCAAAAAGTAATTAATTAGAAATTTTTAGACCTTTTTAAGGTTTCGGATGATTTTGTGTAGATCTTAAGAACCTTGCTGACACAAAGCTCCAACAACCCAAATTTGGATTTCTTGAGACATTAGCAAATCCTTTGGATCAATGTAATCAAAATATTTAAAGTATATTTTGTACGCAATGGACAATATTAGCCCTATGAAAATCCAAATGACGAAAAGTATTATCCACAGTTGGAAGGTAAATGCTGAGACAAAAATGTCACGAATTGATGAAGCTGGGGGTTGCTTGAAATAGGCGACCATTCTGAGAACAAATGAAAAGTCATCGCTTAAGGCATTCTAACAGTAAAGTTTATACAAGAGACTTGAGTTTAAATAATTGAAATCTGTTAACATTAATGAAAATAATAGTAATTGATATCAAACCGTAAATTGAAATAAAATTTTAAAATTTCTTACTCAGCATGAAAAGTAGAGTGTACAAATGAGATTCCATCAGGACCTGATACCCTGTATTCCAGGTACTCATTAGACGATATACTCAGGTCAGCCTCACCTCGATTAACTTGAATTGCCATTCCTTGTAATGTATGATTAGGTCCTTCTCGAACAAATCCTGTTCCATTAACCGCTACTTCCCTAAATACAATTTAGTAGATTTTATCTTCATTTTAATGTATTTAATGTATATTGGAAAATTCTATTTTATAGTGTTGAATGTAATAGCCAAATGAGAGCTTTGATGACAAATTACGACGTGATAGATAAATGTAATTGTTATTAGTGAATGCGTGATGAACTTACGTAAAATTTAAAGCGTCCCTGAGAAACCAATAGACTGAGACTTCATAACCCTTGACAAATTTTGGAATTGGACTATCATCATCATAATCAGTCCCAAGCTCATAACCTTTGACATCCTTTAGAGATTTCAAATTAGTATAATAGACACGGTTGAATATTTTCAAGATTTTTGAATGCTTTGCAACAGATTTGGCACATTTTAATATACAAAAACTAAATTTGGTTTCATACCACTCCAACACCAAGGATTTCAACACTTTGAAAGTTAGATCTTCGAGATGTTCTTTTCAGAATGGTTGTGAAGTCAATGTTGTCATTGTGAAGGGTTGATTTACTTCGGATACTTTGAATTACTGGGTGATTTTTGATCCAGTAAAGCTCCGTAATATACCAAGATACGTTTACATCGTTTGATTTAGAAATAAGGTATACATCAGACGTTGGAGGAATTTCTAACGTTGTGTTTTCAAAATAACTCTGTGTCAAAATTTCAGAACTTGTTTCCAGTTGAATTTGAATGAAAAAGTATGGATAGCGTGTGGCTTTGTATTTGTAGAATTTCTCAATCTTGAATTTCAATTTATAATAGAAGTTTAATATTATATTATTAGTAAAATGTCTGTTTAATGCAAATGAAAAACTAAATCTGTGTACCTGTTTTAACATGAGGATAAGCTCACTAAAACTGTTTGCAGTGTTAATCACCATAAGATTACCACAATTTTGGAAAGAATTATCATTCGAGAGAAATGAAAAATAATTATTATCTTCTTCCATGAGCTTTTCAGGTAGAACAGGTATCAATGCTAGTTGATACCGAAACTGCCAGTTAGCTAATACAATTTATTAAAAATATTAAAAATCATAAAATAGCAGGAGAAATATACCTAATTAAAATTCAAATAAATTTGATTAGTTTACCTTTGAGCTCCCAACTAAAGGAAATGATATCGTAATGAGGATTAGATTCGGAACTGATTTCAAAGCACATTATAGTCTTCAAGGAATTTAGTGCGGATTCCAGAATAATTATGACAAGTAGCATTGGATAGAATTCGAAATGCATCTAAGCAATTTACAATTTTTTTTTACATATTTCTCCTCAGAACAGGAAAGGTTTTTTCTTTAAGACTGGATGTTTCTGGCATTTGGAACATTTGTAAAGACTGATCCAATTCATGCTCCCTTGACTTAGCTTATTCCCAACATTTTATGTAAATGTCAAAAATAATGCAAGACATTTTTACCTCTTATTTGGCAAGAGCACAAACAATACATAGAAAGGTGACTTACAGTTTGCACTTTAATGACAAACTTTATAAGATTCCATTGTGCATAAACATGAGTGAAAGCTGAAATGTAAAAACCGGAAAATGCCCTATTATTTCTATTGATATATTCGGTTATTCCAGAGAAATATCAGTTGTACGATTGCACGCTTAAGTATTGTATTTTATTTCTTATGTAATATAATTCAAAGGATTTAGAACATAATTGTTGTAAATGCAGAAATTTGACATTTCACACCTTTTTATGGAAAGTCCATTATCTACATTACAAGTACAAGAAATTTTCTACAGTAAGAGATTCCTCTGTGCCCTATCTATCCATCAAACAACAGGAGCGTGGTCATTATCCAAGAAGTATAACAATGCCACACTTTTTCCTGTACCATTCAACACCGAAAACCCCGACAGGGTGCCAACTTGAGATATATGTCAAAGTGTCCTTCATTCTTAACAAAAGCAATAATAGCGGATATTATTTCATAGTATCGTTGGGCTGAAGAGTTCATACGGACATTTCTAATAATAAAAATGCGGTTAATACCTGATATTACGGAATTGGACAAATTGTTGTGTATTATGAATTATTGGTAGTAATATTTCCGTGGTGTATTTGTACGTAAAAGTTTTCATTATATCCGAGGTATCATGTATCATCTTCGTGATTCATATGTATTCAAAAAAATAACAATGTTGTTGTCAGTTGTCCCATTTCTATTAAGTTATTTAGTGTCTAGCTTGATTCAGTATTGAACAAAGATATAGATACCTTAATACTTTGAACCCCGACAGTAGTGTTTAGCCGGTCTAGCGTCTAGCACAGCTTATGACATTAGTATTTTCAGGACTGTATGTGTATTATTGTCGGTTTTGCCTTTTTTACTGTTAGTAGGACTCAGGTAAGAATTAATAATAATAAAGCCATCTCATTATCTACTATCTGTATGCAATAATACAAGTCTATGTCAAAATTACATGAACATACATGGACAATGTGTGCAATGCTACACTATATTAATAAAATCCAAATAATACATCACTCATTTATACACAACTTCGACATTTTCTTCTGAATAAACTGTTAATAATTAACCCTATTAATTACTTCAGGTGAGGAAAACTTGAGTTAATTTTATTCTATTTCGGTGCTAACTTGATGAATATTCATTTCCTTAAAAGTGTTAAGCTTGTAGTGCATACATGCTAAATTTTGTTTCCGTATTTTTAACCGGAAACCCGAAACATACAAATTTGTTTGTGCTAAAGCAAGAAAACACAATGATCTATGTTTAACAGCAAATCTAAATGCTAACTGCCCCTGATCAAATGCATCACTGCATTTTTATGATCTCTATACGATGTATTTTCTACAATAAAAAAATGTAATGCATTACAGGAAAATTCCGTTTTCTTAGAAGACTGCTTTTTAGCTCTGGTTTTAATTATTAGTTTAATCTTTAGTAGAAGGTAGACCGTTTAATACTACAAGCCATTCTCGTCTGGTGATTTAACTTAAAAGAAGGGGGTGTTAATAGGTAAGGTGTGTTTAAATATTGGTAGTCATTATTTAAGTAGCCGAGTGCCAATACAGCCGGAAATATAATTAGCACTTGATGCTTGACCGGTCAAATTATCACAGATTTAAAGAAAAATGTAAAGCTACCATGCGTGGAATGTCTTATAACGTCTCACCTAAAATGTGTTACAATAATCAGTTCATTTTCGAGGTTTAAAGAGTCAACTTAATTTACTTTTTATTGGTTTCTGCCTCATAAAAACTTGTTAAGTTTTATTCCAAAATAAAGTAAGAGTTAATTTCTGAAGTAAAAAATGAAAAAGTTTACAGTTTTATACACAGCAAGTTTGCTATTGTGCCTTGTAATAGTGTGCTCTGCATCTCCTTTTTTATGGAAAGAAGAAAGAACACCTAATTTCGATGGAAGGGTGAGTTTTCAGTTGTGTTTAAAATTTTGAAAACCAATTCATTGACCTACCTTAGGAAAAATAAAAATTGCTGTCATGTTAGAGACCCAGGGTTTTTGTTTTTTATTTAAGTTTGCAACGCATTTTTTTTCAAAAACGATAGTTACAATAAAATAAAAAATCCTTACACACTTCTAAAGCAAAATAATGTATTTTATTAACATTTTTACAGAACCCTCGGTCAGCCCCATCAGAACTCTGGGACGGACCTTTCCGCGGAAATAAATGGGGAGATTTACGTTACCGCATAGCTGAGTTACTTAATCTTGGCCTTGAGTTTTAATTAAATGTTTAAAATCAAACAAAACAATTCCATTTAAATGTTTACCAAATTTTACATAATAATATATTCATAAAAAATTGTTTTCTTTCTCTCTTCTTTCTTTCTCACTGTAACAAAAATAACAATTCAGCGGTCTTTGACCTGCCATCAGCCATACAATACAAACAGCTAAACTAAACATAGTTCAAAATTTATGTTACTTTTAAATACTAATTAATATCCTATTAAAAGATGATTTTATTGTACAAACAACAATAAAAATGAATATTACCATAATTATAGTTCTGAGATAACCATTGTAATAATAATGATGCTTACATGTGAAATAAAACAGACTCTACGCACAATACAATGAAATAAAAACAATTTAATACAAAAAATGGGGCATTATTCTACCTACGCTTTCTTAATTGAGATGCGAAATCACTCATCTGATTAATATAAGTAAATTGGACTTTAAAACAAATAAATCTGGCCGTTTATGTGCGTTTTGTAAGACTTTTTATGTTTGTTACTTCTTGTTATTGCTACTGTACACTACACCCATGGTAAATTGCCCTAAAAATGGCATCTTATTATTCTTTATTATTATTATATTGCAGAAAATAACTAGTTAATTCCTAAAATTTTAGTAAATTTTATTAACTACTGCATGGTCGATCTGAATTTGTTTTTTGGCATGGGTTATGAATAGTAAACAAATTAAAGTAGGAATTTTTATTGCTACTACTACTTTTATTATCCTCACGCATTCGTTTGTATCTTAAGCGTTTTTAAAGTATGATAAAATTATTGAAAAGAATTAAGCTTATAAATTAAATATAATCTGTTATGAATGTTTCATTAATAGTTATTTTATTTAAAATTGAATATTTTCGCTTTCCCTAATCTTAAACAAATACATCCGGTTGTTGTGATTATATTTTTGTTAGAATTTTTGCAGTTCCGCTGTGTAGGATTAGGAATAATAACAAGGTACTAAAATTATCCTTTGCCAACAAACAAACATATATTAAGCTGATTAGCTCCTTAAAAATATCTTTAGTTATCAATTAGGGTGTGCATGAAAAAACGAGGAGGATGATAAAAAAAGACAAAGAGAAATCGATAGATTCAACGTTTACTTGTTGTTTTGATTCAATTCCTTTTGAGTGATTGTTTGGTCATCCTTATGGAAGATTATTTTGAAGATTATTTAAGAAAAAAATCTAAAAAGTATTTATTTGTACAAAATGTAGTTTAATCGAATCTCAATCAGTCCCTTTGTCAACCCATCTTATTGACAAAAAGCCATCTCATTTCATTATACCTATATAATAATAATAATAATATACAATTTTTTTTATATATACCAAAAGCCGGCTATTTTTTCACTATTTCTATTTCCATACGTATTAAGGAGTATACGTTTTTAATTTTGTGAGGTGGGGGGATGAGAACTGTTGTTAATGTGCAACAGTAATTGTTCGAGTGGTGGATTGACTACAAACTTATATTATCGTTTGGATTTGACACATTGTTGAAATGTTACACTGGATTTCAAATTGAATCTTTAGTTTTAAATGGTCATTAGGAGCGATGAGTTTTTAGTTAGCAATGTAACACTTCAGTGAACTATTTTAATCATTTGTATCATTTCCAAGGTTTGAGAAAACATTAATACGGAATTCACTCGGGATCTGAAGATAAGGAATAAATTTTTAACATCAAAATTATTTCCCATTGGCTTATAAGTAGCAATATCTAAATCCAAAATCCACACTGGTTCATTTGTTTCTTTCATTCCTAGGTTTTTGAATTCCTTTTCTGATGATATATACACTTATATTACGCCCCCTCATTGTTTTTTTTATTTCAACGCAAAAACATTAGAAATTCATGGATTATTTCTTGTCACCAGTATACAATACTTTCTTTAACAATTTAAAAGTTTTCTCAATAGTAAAATATCTTCACCCAATTTACCTAATTAAGTGTTTTAAATCTTGCTTCGTTATCTTAATTGCAGTCTATTACCTTTTAAACACAGTATCAAAATATACACTTTGCATTGTAGAATGTCTAGACAATGGTTACGTATTCACTGAAGAACCCAAGCATTATTTTATGCACATATTATTATCTGTCAATTACAATATAATTTCCACACACCTTCATGCATGATAATTACGTATTTAACTAAAAGCCTACTACAATTCTTTATGATAAGATAACCGACATACGAAAAACAAGTCCTGTTAATGATAAACCCTTGTAATCCCTTAAACTTTCATCAATTTTCTTAATAACACTATAAAATTATTAAACTTAATTTGAGATTTGAGACACACTCTCAAAGCATCTGCAAGTTATCTCATTAATTTCATAAATGTCATTATCCGATGCAGATGCTGAAAGATGACTGACAGCAACCACTAACTAACTAAACTACTGTCACATAATATTTGTTAAGCCCATATGTGACGAGTATACATTTAATTTCACACGCACCATACACGCACACTACTTTTAATTATGTTCTGCTACATGCTTCCTATTTGTATTGTCTAACACCTAAAAAATAAAGATTTTCAAGTCAACAATCAAGTCGTATCAACAATCAACAAAGAGTAAAAGTAAGAATAATAAAGATAACAAACAAATCCATCATAAATACATCTGCTGTTACTGTTACCTCTCTTGGTACATACATACAGACAAAAACATTTCATTTAATCTAAAAGGGGAAAGAACTTTGAATTATTGTTGTTTTTAAATTGTACTAAATTAAACTCATAGGATTAAGTAGTTTGTAATATAAAAAGTACGCCAAAAAGATCTTCCTCTTACAAAAAAGTATGAAATTAAGATAGCATAAATTATGCTATTAAGATTACATCAAAACAGTCTTCACATAATAGAGTAGATTTATTATTATAATATTTTAGATATATATTATTATTATAAGAAAGAAAAGGAAAGTTTTTCGAATCCTATCTTCTCATACACACTAACTTATATGCATTATCTGTTTCAGCTATCTAAAAAGGCCTTTTAAGTCTTAATTTGATTGTAACTAAATAACAAAAACATTTAGAATTGTGACTGTGGTAAGTGTTGTATGAGTAGATAAGGGATCGTGTAGGACGGGGTAAGTAGGATGGAATCTGGGAGAGTTGTTAAGATTTTGATTATGATTGGGATACAAATAAACCTTGGCCTTTGGCTTGAAAATGCGTCAGAAGGATTTCGTCAACTGAGCAAGATACACACTTTGTAATTATATCTTTGGTGCTTCCTCTTCTTTTTAGAAAAAGTTTAAAGTTTTAAATTTTTCAAAATTTTGTAGAAGACGAGTTAGAAGTTTTATTTTAGATAAGGAACAATGAAGCAATTTGTTTTAGTTACATTTCTCGTAGCTGCTTATTTTATTAGTACTTGTGTATCAAATCCGGTTCCGGATCAGAGTTGGTATGATTTGGTAAGGGATTTTGATTTTGGATTTTGATTCTGTAAATTTTTGAAAGAATGGCAAAGTTAGGTTGATTTATATACCAAAAAATTATTTTGAGTGATATTATAATGTATCAAAGTTACCTAGATCAAGTTTGGTAAAAACAATAATGCGTTTTTATCCTAAATAGAGAAAAATTATTATGCTGAATTCGATAATGCATAATAGAAGTAACTTCTAGATGATTTTTCAAATAACTTTAGTAACTAGTTGATAGACAAGTGCCGCTTCATAAATAGAAACTTCTTCAATTTTAATGAGTATTGTATTTCTAAATTTCGAAATATACTTTCCATATTCCATTAAACTTCGGGTATAATTGTATAATTGGACTTTAACGAAGTTTTGCAGGAAACCTTTGTAAATTTAATTCAATTCAGTTTACGATTTTTAAATCGATTTATTATTTAAAAAATAAGATTTAAAAAGTATATTTTGATTTCATTTTTCACTGCAAAGGATTTATACTTCATTGCAATTCCAAAACTTCGGATCAGTTAGAAATAGTAAGTTAATTTTTAAAAACTTTAATATTTATATAAAATTTATCCAAAATGATTTTCTTTGTTTTATTGCAGCCATCTCAAGGAGCCGACGAGTTAATAGAACCAGAGGGACCTTTACTAATGGGTCCTTTAATGGGAAGTATGAGGAGGAGCTACCACGCTTATGGAGA
>JAQGBU010001149.1:0-15069 GCA_034698605.1 Isotoma decorata
CTAATTTTTTTCCTGATTTTTTGAGACATATATGGTTGCAATCTGAGATTAGTTGTGAAAAAAGTTGCATTGTAAGTAAAAACAAGTTTTGTGATGTTTTGATATTGATTGATTCCTCAGACTTATACATCCGTAAGACTCCCTGTCAAAGAAAAGTGTCAGTGTTGGGACGGGAGCTTAGAGGGTGGCCCACTTGCACCAATAATATACACAACACCTATACATACCAAAAATAGCAATGCAGTACTCACAAGGAGCAGGAAATCCATCTGAAAAAACCTACAACTGATGAACCATATATAAATAATGTGTTTATTTTATGCAACCATATTATTCAGGTCATCTAAACAAACCCGAAATATTATTTTTAAATAGAAAAAAGTTTTGAGACATCTCTAACTTCCCAAGCTTTGAACTACTTTGTTGTTTGACACTTATACAGCAGTTGACCAAAGTCTACCATTTGACAAGTGTCCATTTCTTTATTTTCCTTAAAGTTTCCCCAACAGTTAGACAATAAGGGCAGCTTTTGGTCTAGAACATTGCACCTTACTTATGTAAGTTTTGTAGAAGTGACTGGTTGTAGTAATGTACGTATGAGTTGTATCAGTTAGAAATAGAGCCGTTGTTGGGTAACTACAGCCGTAAAAGGAAGAAGGATGCAAGGGATCAAATAGGTAAGGCAGTCGACAGGAGAAGTGATAAATCAACATTAGCCTGCACATAGAGAAATACTACTCACACAGGGAAATCGTCCAGATGTCTTCTTCTTCTTTCTATCTCTTCAGCATCTTTCCACAAAATCTCTCCACTTTTTCCTCTTTCTTTTCTTCTTTCTCTTCTTTCACCAACTAATATTTCAGCCAATCTATACACACTTAGTGGGCTAAACGCCTTTAACAATATCCATGAATTCAGTGTGTGTGCATTGCTTATCCATCTATCCATCAGAGTCCATCCTTAGTTTGATATAACCTTTAGCATCAAATAGCCTTAAGATTAAATAAAGTAACGTACACATTGTTAACCCCTTGTGGTAGCAAGTAGCAACAAGGCATTTGGAATCCAATCTTTGTGTTAACTTGTCTAACAGAGTTTGTGTAATTTTCCCCCTTCTTAAGTCTAATCAACAGCTTAGAGCTGGCATGTCAATGTCGTATAGAGCAAATAGGTTCAATATGGAGTGAAAGTCACCCTTGGTATTGGAAAGGGTACAGTATGGATGAGAAGTTGGAAGATAAGATTTTTTATGGGATTATCTACCTTGTTATATATAACAATATTCCAATGACTATTGCTGCTCCTGGATTTTGTTGACTTTGCTGTATCTGGGATTTAAGGTAAGGCTTACATGATGACAATTAGTGTTCAATTTGGCTATTTGCTATCAGACGGTATGAAAAATGGAAGTGAATTCTTAAAAAAATCGTTTCATAGGATTTGCAGTATACTGTTGTTTTTTTTTATTCCTGATGCATACATTTTATTCAAACACATGCACTTTCCTTGCATGGTCAATTATTATTTTACGAGCTTACAAATTCAACAATGTTATCATTTAATCATACAAATACACAATTCAATTATCTCCTTGATTTAAGACATAGTAATATAATATCTCAAGTATTGCCAGCAAATATCCATTTCTGCAGTTTAATATCAGTTGGACAAACTTATCCAAGGAGTCTTTTCTTTCTCCACGGATTTTGCATTATAAACATCTTGAATCCTTTTTTTATTATTTGGGAACCAAAGAGTGAAATTTTTGGAACAAAAGGAAAAAATCTTTAAAAAAATAATTGTTTCATATTACTCTAATAATTGTTAGATTCACTCATTCAGTAAGGATTAACTAGCAGGCAGTGTGATGATCACTATACGACAGGCAGTAGTACTTCTCTATATAAAAACAAATTTTTATCTCATCCTCATGCAACACACTAAAGCTATCTATGAAAGTTAAGGAAGAAAGTAATGCAAAACAATGTCGAACTATTATGAAACGGAAGCATTGAATTAATTAATATTAATTAATATTAAAGCAAAAAAAATCATGGCTGAATTCCAAACTATTGTTGAACCTCATTTTCTAGTAAATATACAGATATTAAAATTCCAAAGAATTTATAAATATTATTTACTAATCATCAATTTAATAGTAATAATAATATTATACTACTCAGGAGGATGGATCACACATACATGGCTCTTTAATAACTGTAAGTTTCTATAAGAACACAGATGCCTTTGGCGAAGGAAGTTACATTTCTGGATTAGTGTACACTATTTTATGTAATTAGTTCTCACTTGTGTGTGTTTCTTGTTTAGCAGTTTTTATATTCTTCAGTTGCACTAAAGTAATTATTAGACATGAATAACAATCCGAAACATGTAAACGTCATTGAATCTCATTTGTCAATTCGATATGTGTACCTTCCAGATTGACAGACTTCCTTCATACAGCATAGTTAAGCACTAGGGCTAGTTTTTCCACGTGTTTGCTGCAAAAATTATGAAAAATTCGCATAGAAAAGTGTAATAGGGAAACTATCTGTTGAGCTATTATGGGATTATGCAATTTTAAGAGAGAAGTGTATAAATATCTCACCTTTGTAATACATTTCTCTACGCATACTGGCCTTGCAGTCGGATCCCTGTCAAAAACGTTTGTTTTATTGTTTATGGTTAACTTATGAATGATGACATTGGAACTTGAATTGACAAGTATGTCGATGACTTAATGAAAGATGTTGAAAAAATCTGGTATGAATTGCTTACCGTATTAAAGTCGATATTAGTTCTTACAACACGATTGTGTAGAGGTTGTGGAGGACGATAATTACTTCCCAATGGAGCCTTTTGATAGTCTTCATCCCCTTGCATAAGCTTTCTTAGGGCGTGCAATTGTTGTTTTGTGATATAAATAGGCTTATTCATTACAACCCACGTTACCGTTTCCTGGCAAGCAGGCATTGTTGTTGACCCTTCGTAGGTCATATAATGATCTGTATTTGGCAGTAATGCTTGCAATGACAGCCGCTGAACTGAAGCACTTTGTCCTATTCAAGTAAAAATAGTTTTTATAATCTATTCCAAATAAGCCTAGCTATGCATAAAGAAAACTTACCACTGAATTTAATATTACTCAGTTGATCAGTCAGTAAACGCAGCTCAGGGTTTGACAAATCACCCAGCTAATAAAAAATAAATGGAAACATAACTTTTAAATAACTTTTATCCTATAAAGACTGACAATTTTGCATGAGACATGCTTACGGTGCAGTTATTCTTATTATCTGTTTTGTTATGTAACATTTTTCTCCTCTTTTTGACAATTGGGGATATTGTAAACGCTTTTGGTAGATTTTTGTCGGAATACATTCTATTTCCTCAAGATTAGTTTCATATGAGCTTTATGATTTAGAGCGTACTACTATTTCTTTCATTTTTAAGCAAATATTTTTACAAAGGATATTTACTCTAAATATATCAATAGGACTTATTCAAGTTTATACTCGGATTACTTCCTTACTATAATGATAATAAATCAAAAGTTATTGTTTTTACTAAAGCTGATTTCTAGGGTTAGGGTTCTTCGAATTAAGAGTTGTATGTACACCCTTACACTTACACACTAGCCCACGTGTACAATAGCTAGCAATGCGAGACCTGCCTAACTGAAGAAGTGCAGACTGTCCACGTCCGCCTAGTTGCCCAACTTTGGACTCAGGGGTGCTACTAATCAATTGTAACAGGATGACGAGGACAGCATAGCAAAATTATTTTGAGACGCGACCTGCCACCCTTTTTCTCTGTGTTGTATGAGTACTTTGAGTTCAATGGTGAAATCAGGCTAGACTGCTGCCCCCAGGTTGACACCTATATCCTTTACCCTAACCTCTCTTCTAGGTCTTAAGTTTAACCCTAAATATATAACCCCTGGAAGTAGCCAGCGGTTATCCATATGACGGACGGAAAAGAGGAATGTTATTAATATGCTAATCAAAAGCTTGCATCCTCCATCAAGCTCTAGTTTAATAAAAACTGTCTGCTTCTCAATGTCATGTCTTTCCGTTTCAAATATGACCTTCGTATACAGCTCAGCGTGTGGCTTCCTGTTCACTTTCTCTCTCTCTGCTTTTTCTTTATGTTGGAGAAAGCAATTTCTAATAGTACAGCTTCTTTCCCTCTACTTCTACCCTTTTGACCATAAATCCCTAAGCCCTCTACATGCATATTACACCTGACCCGGTTCAATCTAAGGACCTCACCGGAGTTAAGAACCGGAGAAAACATTGTGTCTATAAGTCTATACTTCCCCCTACTTTACTTAATAATGTGAGTATGAGTTTTATTTACAATATTGTGTCTTTTTTGTCCGCAACCATATATATATATATAAATATATACAACCAGAGGCAGAGTATGATATTAAATTTGCTTCTTACCTGAAGTAACACGGAGATTGCAACAATACCTTGTGAACGGGACACGGCTTCGCTAAAATTGCTGTATAGTTGTGCATTGTATCCATACATTTGGAGCTGTGGAATGAAACAAGAATCAGTATATAATAAATAATTAGATTCTTGTCCCAATTACCTGTCCCATGACATGACATGTGTGAAAGTGATAAATAACACGGTAATCTATTATACTTGTCAGTACGTTAATAAAACTTAATTACTACTCGCTACGCTCGTCTGTCTCCTGTCTCCCTGCCGTGAGGACTTATCTTATGACGCAAGTATTCTTGGGTGGGCAAGCACACAATCATTACTCATCTTAAATAAAATTAATTATTTTCCCTAGGCAAATAATTGTCAAAGGATATTTTCATGTTTAAGCTAATGGGTGGGATTATAATAATAAATCTTTGGGCTTTGACTGCTTTTGGCATTTACTCATATTAATGCTCCCTATTCAAAAGGATATTTTTAATGCTAAAATATGGAATGCTACTGACTCTGCACAGGTAAATAAGTGAGTTTGACCTAGTGTTAGGTAACAATACTTTTGAGGTACTCTCATAAGTATAAAACGCTTTTGGAAACTATGTTCTGATTCAAGCACATGACATGGGTTTCTTTAGATCATATTAAACCGTGAAAGGAAGACAACTGTAATGCAACTTTATTGTAATATAATTGTTTACAGGTTTAGTTAAACGATGAAAAGGAAAAAAAGAGCTACCTCAGCCGGAAAGGAGTAGCCATCAATTGTGTGTTCAGAGCCGATATCATCACGCATTCCGTAGTGAATATGGATTTCGTGAAATTGATACCGATAAGAAAGTGGACCGCCCGTGATGTTTACTAATGTTCTTGGACTTGAGCTCGTTGGAGATCCACCTCCGATATTGGCAGACAAGAAACTGTCTTCACCCCTACTTCCTCCACCATCCGATTCCCCTCCATCATCGTACCAAGGTCCAGTGTAAAATATTACGCTATGTCCTGTATTTGTCATAAACCCGTTCACCTAAAATACCATAGTTAATAATCTTTTGATTACCATATTCATTCTATTCTATCCCATTTTTAATCAAGTTTGGGTTTTCTAAATGTACTAAATTGACGTAAGATGCAAAAAGGGTCTGGATACCATTTCCTTCTAATTCACAATTTTCCAACACAAAGTATTTTAATCTTTAATTAGTTCATACACATGCACTGCTTTAAAGGGAGGGATCAAGTCCAACTGAAGGTTAAATGCAGTATGGCTTAATTGACTATGTGATAAATAAATTGAAATGTTTCTGAGGAAGGGCGAAGGATTATGATTCAGTAAAGGATGTTAGAGAGCTTTGAAGTCAATTGCCAGGGTTGACCCTATTAACCTGTCTGAAGAAGTAATTTTATAAAAGAACCTTTCTTTCTTGGCAAGAAAATATCGTTTCCTTCCCCTCATCTAAACTTTCACCCTCACGAGTGAAGAATTACTCATTTTGTGACTTGGCCAATAGCCCTTGATCGACACTATACCTATGAGTATCGCTTAACCGATTGGTCCCTAAAGATCTACCCAATCGGTTGTTCCAGAGGTGTAATGAAACTTTTTCTTGAGTAAACTGAAACTTTCTTGAATTGAAATCGATCGGCAAAATTTCCAGTTTGGTTTTAATATTACAACTTTTTTGAAGTGTTATATTTTATGTAGACTCCGTGTGTGTGGTGGGTTCCCCCGTACCTCTCTCTCTCTTTGGGCATCATCACACACAACTTAAACTTAACTCTGGAAAGAAAATGAGCAATAAGGGGGAAAGACTACGGGAAAATCCTTCACAACCCTTGTATGATTTTCTATGTAATTTCATGAAAGTTTTTAGCAGTCAAAATTGAAAATTATTGCATTGCACAAGACTTGCATCAGTGGGGATCTCCCTATTTCAGTTATATTAACAAACAAACCACAGAATGTAATGAGCCTTGTGATTTCTTAGATGCTTCCTCATCTGTTATTAAGATTTAAAGGGCGTAAATACGTTCGTTGGATATTTAGGTACCTTCTTAGCAGGATTTTTGAGTCCTTGAAAATATATCGTTTAATTCATTTGATAATCAATGACTACATACATTTATTACAATGTTTATTTTATAAGGTAGTATTCTATAGCATATTGTGTCTAACCTAGACATTACGGCTCTCAATTCACAAGGAAATCCTAACGGGATGTAGAAGTCGAGAATATAATTTGTATGCATGATGTACTTCCAGAACAATAACCGGATAATATATATGAAAAGCCAGATATGATGCATGAACAGGAACAGGAGAAGTAAAAAATAAACATTTTGATCGCTGAAAGTTCTTGTCCTTTTAAACTTTTAGTGCCTGGTTTGTGGGGCTATGAACTTCACTTGATATGAAAATAAAATGTAAAATAAAGGCTTGCAGAAGCCAGATCATGAAGGGTGAAGTCAGGTCGGAAGTCAAATAGGGGAAAAATTTGCACAAGAGAAATGTGTAAAGTGTGCAAAATAAAAAGTAAAATATGAATATAATATTATCTTGGTTGGAGTCACAATTGCTTTTGTCATCGTTCCAACTCATTGTGAATTTGTCCTACTTTTATATTTAAAGCCTAAGGTTATTTTTTTAATGCCTTCTTATTCTTATACTTAGATTCAACCTTGGTATCGAACCACTTTTCGTGTAAAATAAAAAACACCTGCTTTGAATGAATTCTTACCTCAAGGGATGAATCTTCATTGTTAGTATGAAATAATCAAGTTCTATATCTCTATGGATTACTACAATTGGAATAAAAATAAGTGTCTTACCCGCTCTTTGTCTACGTGAATTGGCCTCAAATTAGGGTCGAATAGGAGTTCTTTAGGTTTTAAGTCTACAGGTGACTGTCGATGTCCTTTACTACATAGGGCCCAATCCGGATTGATCAATCCCCAGAATGCTGGACCTGTAATATATTGGGAAATTAAGCTGTAAATATGCTCCGTGAATTTAGTCAATTATAAATAATACTTCAAATAAATTCACCTATTTATTTAAATCATATTGATACTACACTGGGTATAATGTGAACAATATTACATATCTTCTGTTACTTTATTGTTTCATTTGTCTCCATTACTAAAGTTTTTGGACTAATATACACCCACCTAACAATTAAATTTATTTGAAATAAAATATTCCCCAGGTTTTCTCAACTCACTCAACCTCACTTATACAACAAAATGATGGTAATTATGAAGATTTTATAGGGCTTAAAAAAATCCACTATTTATAAGCATTTCTTCACTTAAAATAAAAACCCTTCCCAAGCAAACGTTATTTTTTTACCAACGGGCCATTTACATCTGTATGCGGTGAAATAACTTTTCAAAAACTAAGTGATAAAACCATGATAAGTTCAAAAACTCTTTAAGCCGTTATCTTTCACGTCAATTTTTCGGTTTAAGAAGTTAAAGGGATTGGTAGTATGAAGAAGAAAGAGAAGGACAAAATTACCAAGGGATTCCTTGCACATATCAGATGTTCGTATGAACCCTGAATACGTTAAAAACGACTTGAGGATCAGTTAAGTCCAACAAGGGTGTAGAAGTAGTCACTTCCACTACTACATACACTATTTGTATGGGCTCTTTCAGGGTTCATGGTGGATGTTGAATGGAGGAGAAAGAGCTATTTTCTGAAATGCGTCCCAGAAGTGCTCTAAATTTACAGGGGAAAGCCCAGTTTGCTTTCTTATTTTGATGAGGGGAAAAAGAAGAAGAGAGAGGAAACTGCAACCTTCCTTGAACTTCTTTCTCTACTTATCTACATTTCTTTTTCTTCCTTGATCATACTGGATACGTATGATATTTTGTAAGAAGACGCATTTCTATATCGTCCCAGACACATAGGTGTACTTGTAAACGAATCTTACAGAATGCACACTCTTCATCCCCTTGTTCTTGGGAAATTCTTTTGTCACATAAGAGAGCAGGGCTATTTCTACCACTACTACTGATACCACTTTAAACGAACGAAATCTTGAGTAGAAATAGAATCTTAACTAGAAGAAATACAATGGGAAAGCCCACAAGGTATGTGTGGCAGTGTGTATGAATCAGATTCAAAACGGAAGTTGCTCACGGCCATGCATGCATCTTGGTCCCTTGTGTCCCGATGGTATGAAGTATGGAGGAAAAAAACTAAGGGTGCAGGTTTAGAAACCTTTGTGTATCTTCATTTGATTCGATTGTCTTTGTAGGGTTAATAAGTTCCTCGTTAAGAAATAATAGGATGGAATATTTTAAATTGGAAGTTGATTTGTTTTGCATGATTTTCTGGAATGAATGTAGATTTTAGGATGATTATTTGATAATTTGGAGCTCAGATTTGTCATTGGAGAGAAATTAGCATATTGATTTATTGATACTGTGATTTTATATATATATGGTATTATTTATTAGGTTTGAAGTTTGAACTCAAAAACTACTTTGTTTCAAAGATGTAATTGTGAAAAAGAAAAGCTTTTGTGCAATAGATGCAGTGGCATCTGAACTGAATCATTGATGTATATACATATATGCATGCATACAAAGCAAAGATCAGCATTCCTTTGAAGTTCAACAGAGGCTCTTGAATCTCTGTAGGAGAAGCTTTTTTGAATAATAAAAGAAAAGTGCACTGCCTACCATGATGTATGATTTTAAAAGAAAAATGTAAATGTGAGCATCACGTTTCAACAGACGCATGAATAGTTTACAAAGGTTCCTTTTTGTATAGAGATGCCGAAAAAAACAACTAAAAAACAATTCCCAGTACTGCTTTTCGGTAATAAACATTGTAAAAGTCTATAAGAGAGCTTTCCACTTGTTAGAAATGAATTTAAAAAAAGGAGAAGGATCATCGACTTGCTATTCAAGCATTTAGTGTCATCATAACTATTTGTATAAGGGAAGTATTGCTTCAAGTATTTTGTGGAGGGATGGTCACTTTGACAATCGGAAAAATAGAACAGTTAAGTGCAAAGAAACCATTCATGCACTTAAATTCCTGTAAGGAAATCCACTTTCAGCTCTAGAGCCTCGAAATTGATAATTCTATAAGTACTGTTGGCCATTAAGGGAGGGGACACGTTGCCTTTTCTTTTGTATTTCAGAAATGTAAAGAGGGTCTGATTTAATTAGTAAATAATGGGCCATTTAAAAAAAAATGCCGTTTCGAAACCTAATTTCCAATTTAACAATGAGATTGCGTCATTGCAATGCATTTTTTTACTCTCAACACACCTAAGTCTGTAACAGTAGTAAAAGTTCCAAATGCATTGAATAAGTAGGTCCCTTAACACAATATCAACCTTATTAAAGAATGTCATAAGGAAAATACTGCATTTCTCAGTTTTGCAGTAGACTATGCATCCTATTCAAGTTCAATCATCCCAATCAAAAGAGTTAACAATTGAATCGATTTTCAGTAATTGATAATTGAAGGCAGGAAGCACTAAAAGACGCTGGAAATACAGAGTTGAACAAAGTAGCTACTGTTTCTTTATTCCAATTGTAATCTAGTGCTGCTGGAAATAAAACTTTCTATTTTAGCCCAGGGACTATCCTTAATAACACTGGATGAGCCTAATATAGGTATATGGATAATACTGAGGTCTCGACTTGCGAATACTTTTGTTCAGGATTTTACCAAGACTGGATATTAAGACGGCTAAAAGGAGAAGAGAGAGTAGTTAAAATTCCTAAGAACCTGGATACCCATTGTGCTGAGTTCGATTTATATTCCAGTCCGATTTCCGTGGCTAATACTTTCCCGCAAACGTTTAGTTAGGTATGTTTGTCCCTATGTAAGCCAGATGCTGGAGAGAAAGTTACCAGTAAACCATCCACAGCTCTCTAAGCTTGTTAGAATTCCAGAGTAAGCTAATTTACAAGACTTGATTCTGATCTGATCTGCTGTCTCAGAAGGGGGAAAGGAGAAAGAAACACACTGTAGACTCTGATGTCTGTCCTCGTAGAGAGAAGTAGTAAGTCCTCTTGCTTAGTTGTGCCTGCGGTGAATATCCGAGCACGCAGTACTTACTACACACGGGCCATGTAGCCCTTGCTGTTGGTGCATAATTCAGAAAAGCAAACTAGTCCGATATCCATCCGATAAGGCAACAGAAACAATACGTCTTCTCTCTCTCTCTCCTTTAAATACACACCTAGCACTTGTAACATAGATGAAACATGAAAGTACTGTTAATAACTACCTAGATAGGAGGAACGGTAGGGGTAAGAAACGAAGTCTGTTGACTTTCATCTAGGTCACAGTTAGCTTTAAAATGTATATCATCATCGTTGGTACACTAAACCCTGATCTGGAACAAAAGGACCGTAGGCATTTACATCGTAGAGTGTCTAAAAGTGTACTTTTTATCGTTTGGGCTGTTAAGAAATGTATATGAATTTTTTACTTGCTAATTAACCCACTTTTTCTATCAGAATGAGCCTTGTTTTATGCTATTTAGCTAATTTAGGATTATTTAAATATTTTTGGCTCTAGAATTGCTTGTCATTTGTCTGAGATTTGAAGACAGACATTGCGTTTTGACTAGCTGTCAGTTTTATTGTTTTTGATATCAAAATGATATAAAAATAAAGTTTGACATTTAAAATAATGACGACATAATGCGTCTTTACATCTTATTTAAAGACATCGGATTCCTTTATTCTATATCTATTTGCACGAAAAAATGTAATTTTGTTAAAGACTTTCTTTTGAAGACGGCCGTTCTAGAAATATATAAAGCTACTTAGCCATATATCGCCGAAATGTATTTAGGTCTTGAGATCCTACCAAGAAGCTATGCCCAGAATTTTGGAGTCAACAGTGTATTTACCAACACTGCATAAAAGCCGGCTGTCTACACAAAGCAATACTGTAGAAAGTGCAATACTACAAGGTAAATGCATCATAGAAAGAAAGTGAAAAATGCATGAATTTCTTGCCTAAAGCAAGATACAAACTGTCTAGCATGGGCTTTGCCCTGAATTATAGATTCTTTCTTGTACTGTCAGATATAGAAAAATAAGAATTCATGGGACCGGAAATCATGCGAGGAAGAATGATGAAATTCTTATAATCTCAAGTAGCCTAGAACAACTGTATGCATCAATTTAGGCCTTGGAAAAGTCTTAGAAAATAAAAAGTTATCCCGAGTCACAGAATATACAAAAGACCTAAAACAAAAAACTCCACATTGAATTTTCCTATTCAGAATTAAGCACCCCCGGAAAAATTGAACCGCACCTTTTCTACTCTTCCGATTTTAAATGTCCGTATCTACCTGTATTTTATTGGTTAAAAATGCTTTAAAACATTAGAAGCATCCGGGGTTCTAAACTAAGACATACAGTAATCCCTGACTTATGAATCAATTATTTAATGCACCCGTAACTCGGCTCATATATTCTGAAAGAACTTCCAGACTCAGACGCTGCATTAAGTCAGTAACAGAGATCAGGCCTAATTAGAAGATTAAGACTACAGACATAAAAAAAGTTAGGTGGATGGATGCAACTCATTTTAATCCATCAAAGATAAAACTCCTCGCTAGAAAACACTGCAACATTAGACATAAGAAAGAAACGCTGGTACTGGTAATCTGAACAATGAACATTTAAAATCATAGAAGAAGTGAAAGTATTCAAGGGTCTAGGGTTTTTCCCTGCATTCTCGTCTAATCTCAATTTCTGCCCTTGCTACCATTACAATCTTTCGTTTCAGTGATGTGATCTTGTCTAAACTGATACGAGGATATTTTTAGATGGAACTTGAACAAGGATGAGGGAAGTGATCTTGAAAATAATATATATATATATATGGAAGTAGAAAATAGTGAATATGGTAAGAGGCATGAGACTAGACGGGTGAAAGTCACTCGGTTGTATTCAGTTTTAGTATTAGACTTGTCGAAGTATTATTATAAAAGAGAAATCTGGGAAGTTCTCTCTCCATCTATTTATTTTGTCTCTATCTTGCATAAAGTATGCATGCACTGCATTTGGAGTTCTTGGTCATGTCGGTCGTGTTTCTCTAGGAATCGGATTGTGATTCCTAATTCACCGAGAATAATGTTGATCACTCTTTGGAGATTTCCAAGGGTACAATATAGGTAATACACCCCACTTGATTCTTTCCTGAGTCCTTTGATACATATAAAGTGACTGATTACTCCCGGATTCCCGTCTTTTCTCCGTTTTCTCCTATTTAACATTCCAATGCTTAAATAAACCCAACCAACACCCCTTTCTCTACTTACTACTTTACTTTGTTCATTTTCTCATTGTCTTTTTCTCGTTAGGTTTTTCAAATGTGTTCAAAAAACGAACATCCCTATTTGATTTTCCACTTTAAAATCCTATGTTCTTTGATTAATCGATTTTGTATTTTATTTAGAACTAAAAGTCTGGCTATGTATTTGTATTAGAGTACAAAATCATTTTCACTGTCTCAAATGATGATAAAAATATCAACCGAGATGAGTTAAGAAAAAGTGTTGAAACTGCACCATGGTGGATTTTCGAATACTGCACATCCATTTCCAAAAAGTACGAAATATTTTTTAAAATGCTTGACTTTATTTTAGACATTTATTTGCCAATTAAAGTGTTTCGGGTAAAAACATGCAAACCTTTTTGGATGAACTGTGAATATGACTCATTAAATTTTAAACTAAAAAACATCAACGTGGTGTAATATTCATGTTATTATAATTTTGTCACTTTAATAAACAATTGAAAGTTGAAATTGAAATTGAAAGAAGTCTGATAAGTGATGATGACTCTTCACGTCTCTTTTCTCATGGCTCATCTATCTCAGTCTTAAAATTAGTCCTGACTTCCATTAGCTCGAGGTAATGGTAATTCAATGAAGGTTATGTTTATATTCTGTGCTGCAAAACAAATGAACAAATTAAAGTCTCTATAGCCTGTACATATGTCTATGTAGGGTAGTCGTTAGGGTAGTCGATACGCATCTTACCGGCGAATCCTGTCTAACTGCTAAACTTTTTAGTCCAAACAGAAGGATTTCCAAAAGAAAAGTTAATTCGTGTACCGTTTACGATGTGTCTAATGATATTTAATTACTTATGACTATGACAAAAGGTGAGAGTTTAAATCAGACTGGAGGATTACAATTAGCGGCTCAAAAAACATCCGGCGTTGTTTGGGAGACTGTATAGTGGATGTCATATCATTTGGTAATTCCTGACAAGCTCAAAAAAGCTTTTTGGATCCCCCATAGCACTGGATTTTTCGTCTAGCTAACATTGTGTATCAGTAGGCCAATTACGGTCGGAAACATTATCTCAAAGTTAAAATTAGACTTAAAACATGGATATGGAGGTTACGATAAGACGTTTTTTGTCCATTATCAGCTGTATCTTTGAGTAATTTTATGAAGTTTATTGAGTTCCATTTATGCCAATGCCAATTTATGTCATTCATGTATTCCCTAGACTATGTGCATGAATTTAAGACACTTTATTAGAACTACATTCGTCTTCATTATTTTTTTTACCTTATTGGACAGTAAAGGTAAGTCATGGAATAGTGTAGTTTAATTTCGTAACAAAATTCATTGAACTATATGACTGGTTCATAACAACGTAATGTTCCAATTCAGGAAGAAAGTTCGAACTTCACGTCAATGTGTTTATATGCAATGGCAATTTAACTTGAAGAATAAGTGCTGAGTGGTAGTACTTTCCCTTGTTTCTTACAAAAAAACAGAAGGGCAAGGTTAGGATAAGAATACGAAATATGACTGGTGGGAGTTGAGAGAACACAGGACTCAAATACAAGTGCAAATTGTGTCTTTGTACAGGTATTGGAAATGAAATTGGTTTCTGGATGAAAATGATACCACTGCCGACCCCAAATAACTTCTCCAAGTTCCCCAAATATAGTACGGTAGAGCAGCAATACAACCAACTGCAATCGTTTGGAGTCTCCCAATTGCACTTTGAGGATAAATATTTTGAAATTCGTATAAGATGTCGAGAGACTGAATGTTTGTCATAAGACCATACGACCATAGGCAGCTATTTCATTCATATATTATTGTACAACTCAGGGACATTCCCGTCTAATTTCGCTTTTTTTTATTTCTAACTTTTTTAAGCTTGCTTTGGCTGTCTGTGACGAAAAGCTCTCGTTAAGTTTGCTGAGTAAAAAGTGGAAAATATCAGTGTTTGTTTAAACAACGTAGTCAGACACCGTAGAGGTAGTAGTGACGGAGATATTATTACCAGGTTGGAGTTGTTGGTAGTTGGTACTGACTTTTTGATCCATGCCCATAGTTAAAGGCTAATATTTGCATATCATTAAGAGAGCTCTTTAGCAAATTAACTGATTGTGAGTAACTCATTTGGGAGGAAAATTCTCCAGAAAGTGTCTACGATTCTGATTCTAGTAATAATACCAGGAACTGCGTTAACTTTTCATGAAAATCTCTTTGTCTCCAAGAAATCTAGTTTTACTAATGTTGTCAAGTGCAGTTTTAGGGATGCAACCTAAACTGGCACTTGGGTCGATCACTCGAAAAGTATTTCTCCAATGTTAA
>JAQGBU010001150.1:0-15057 GCA_034698605.1 Isotoma decorata
ATTTCTAGATCCGATCCGATGAAAATCCGATCCGATCCGATCGGATCGGAGAAACGCGGATCGGATTGCGACCCCTAATTCGTAGTACGAAAGTACAATAGGAACTTGCCAAGTTCAAAAACAAACGAATGTCTCGTTGAATATTTCAGTTCAAAATACTTTAAACAAGAATTTTTAAATTAATGATTTTAATTTTTATTCATGCACAAAAAAACGTGTGTAAATTACGCATCATGTCGTGTTACAAAAAAGAGCTCATTAAGTTTAAAATGCGTTTTGCAGTAAGGAACTGCAAACTGCAAATATATTATATCGTCTATCACTTTACTTGTATGAAAAATGGAATCAATTTTAACTTGCACAATTTATTATTGTCCTTTAACGCCCCATTGTTGCACTCGACTCTGAATTCCACATTATTGTATTGTTGATTGCCACTGATCTAATTTGCATGTGTCGGATTTCTTTAATTTATTTCTAGGACATATTACATTGAAACCCGTCACGAATGAATAGTCAAATATGAATAGGGCATGTCATCACAATCATAATTTTAATCAAAACTAAAGATACATCAACATCACACGAACATGTGCATTCAAACCTGTGTACATTACATGAATTCATATTTATAAAAAAATAGTACTCTTGATTAGATGAAATTGCAACCCCACGGCTGATTTCGATAGTAAGTTTTATCTTTAAAAAAATTCATGAGATTTATTGTGCCCTTCTGCTCTTTACATAAGCAAGAATGAATGCCAGACTTTTGTGAATGCAAATTGCAAAAAGTAATATGTATCTGAATGTACCGTATAGAATTTAGGAGACATAATCATACAATGTATTTTAAAGTTGAATCCTTATAGTAAAGATAGAGATTGAACACTGAATTTAAAACAGGACAACTTGTACCTGCAAATCTACACAAAATGCTCACTGAAAATTTCAAAAAAAAAAAATATATTTAAATAGTTGTACTCCGGTAAGTAGCGTCAAGACGGCTATTTATTAACGAAGCCTGATGTCCTATTAAAGATGGAAAAAATAGTTATGAACGAATAGTCAGATAGATAGCCTTGAAAAAGTCACCTGTAACTTTTATTTTGAACGTAAGTCTAAAATCAAAATCTGATTGAATCACGAGAATTACTAGATTAATTAGAATCAACAGTTATCAACAGGAAGTGTTATAATGCAGAGTACTATTTATTCTCAAAATATAAATCACAGATTAAACAGAACCCTATTAAATTCTAATATTAAACTAAATCCAAGGATATTATATTGATAAAGCAAAAACTAAAATCAAAATTAATTTTTTAGAATTAGAGTAATCGAAAGTTTGGAAATATATCTAAATACTAAAATCTCTGCTCATTTAAAGTAACCATTAACTATGCCTATATTCTATATTAAAATCCATTTATCGCGAATATGCATCACAGATCTCATATATCTCAGTTTATTAGTAACTATCTCAAAAAAGTTAAGCTTCAGCAAAAATTATATAAGCTATTCATTAGTCCTTATTAAACTACTTTGGCAGTCATATTATAATGAAATAATGGGATTTCTCTGCTTCAGATAAATCCACCAAAGAAACCAAGAGAGATAAAGGATTTCTTTGAAGATTTCCTCTCTTTATAAGCTAAAATGGCATTAGTGAATGTCTGCTTTTGAAATTTTGACTGAAAAATGGTGGAATTAATGCTTTCAATAAATAATTCTCATATATAATACTAATTGAAACCCTAGATAATGCTGGATAGAACGAAAAAAATCCCATAAAATTAATTCCCTACCACCATCATCATCGGCTTAATTTCCTTTCAAAGGTTAAAGCTTATAGATAATAATGATAACATAAATTAATGTAACAAACATTATATTCATACAATACAAAGGTTCAAACTAAATTCAACCATCATCTATGTATATGAAAGTTTATAGTATTTTAGATGTAACTATATGACCTATATGTATGCATGTGCATGCTACCAACACTAAAAACTCTTAAGACTTATAAAATGCTACTTTTCAAACGCTTGTGAACGGAATGAAGTATCTTGATACAACAGTATTTATTTAAATATAAAATAAGGCTGAGAAACTAACTTTTTTGTTTATAGGGTACATAGGTCGTATATGAGATGCTGAAAATATTTGTTAATTTGAGTAACAAAACCAAATTAGCTCAAAAGTTTCTGATAACTATTTCAAAGTTAAGGATTTCCTACCCTCTAAACCCTCTTCTAAAAGCCTAATTAAATTCTTATTCGCTCAGCCATCAGAAATCATATATACCCATGCAATAGGGGTTTGTTAGCAAAACTATGCATCATCGTAATATTATTATTGCAGTAACTACTCAAGTATGAAATATTTAAAACTGTTAGAAGTGTTGTGTTGTGGAGTTGAAGTAGTTTAGAGCTGTTAAGGATTGAATGAGCAAAGCTTCCTTAAAGTAAAAAGTTTTTCCATTCAATTTAAGTATTTTGCAGGAGATTATGTGGATTGGAGAATAAAAGTTGGGAAAAAAATATTTGCAATCCAATTATAAACTTTGAATTATGTTATGTTATGATAACAAGATTCACCATTTCTAACTTATCTCTTGGCCTCGTTTAAGTTTACTTTTTTCTTCAGTGTTTTCATGTTTTGTATTAGTTTTGGAACTCCATTAAAACTACTAATTATCCGTTGTCTATATTTAATGTAAATACAATGAAAGGATGATTTACTGTGTAGGAGGCTTGTTAAAAAAAATACCTTAAAAGCTTCAATCCTTCAAAACAAATTGCTTAATTCCTTCTCCCAAATAAAACATACTGTATTTTATAATTAAACGCTTAACCTGTCAAAAAATATCTGGACTCTATAGTCCACATCCTTATTTTATTTCTCCCTTCTTAATTCAGTTTTGAAAAAAACTCCCAAAACACTAGCTTACAAAATCTCAATAACTACCTGAATTACAAAATACAGTATGCCCAATCAATTTACAAGCATTTAACTTACTTAGTCAACTAAGTTTTACTTTTTATTTGATTATTACATAATATTAATTGTTTTCCTCTGGACATAAATAATATTAATTGTTTCGAAGACGCAAGTCCATAATCTCCATAAGGCAAACTGATAACTTTTAGGGGATAAAAATTCTGAAATTTTTTAAGGCTTTGCTTTTTCCTCAAACTGAAACTCTCCCAATTTCAATCCTTAATAAAATAACAATTGAATCTCATGGACAAAAACAAGACCATAAAAGTCCAGCAGATTTTATAAGTTAGTAAGTAAAGTACTTTTTTGCTTGCTGGCACTTGCAACCAGTTTTCTAGTTTACTAAAAATCTTCTCAAATGTTAATATTATTGCCCACACGTATTTTTATTCCTAGCCTAGTCCTACATGTGTGTGCTATATTAGCCTAAAAATTGGTTCTTTCCATTCCATTCCTCTTTTACCTTCTAAACTAAAAGTGTTTTATGCCCATTGTACTAAAATAAATAAATACCTTACAGGTCGAACACACGATCAAGGGTATGCTACATTGTAGTGATAATGATACATAAAACAATACTACCTAATGTCATATAACACCATATAGTCAACAAACATAAATCGAGATGCATGTTCTCTATTGTTTTGTTGTTCTTGATACCCAACGGTATAAAATCCTAGATTCATGTGAATTACTCGGAGGTTGAGGTTGACAGTCTTAAATTTTCAATCAAATTAAAATAATATATAAAGTTAGGCACAGAAAATAAAATACTATATATTATGCACCTTGCATATATATTCATGCTGTGTGTCCAGAGTCGGCTAAGTTTCTATAGAAGAATAGAGAAGAAGTGGAAGAATAGAGTGTGCATTTCACTTAGATATTGCACGTAGGAAACTTTATAGTAAATCGATACATTCTACTCTACACCTACTAGAATACATACTACTTTATGAAACCAACCACAATTTTACCATGTCCATTCCTCTATAATGTCCACCTGATTAAATTAAATGAAAGGTATCTTTAATTATGCGATCGAACTCAATGCTCACACTTATTGAGAGTGTGAAGTAAATTAAAACTTAGTCAATCTATTAATGAAAAGTAATCCAATAACCTCTTCTGGTATTTGATATATAACATATGTACATGCGTAACCTTAATATAGTTACCTGCTTTGCTAAAATAATATGCATTGTTAGCTTGTAGAGGAATAGATTAAGTAAAAATCAAGAGTTTAATCCCCAAATCTATTTATTAATCAAAGTCATCAAATGAAAGTGCAAGTTTTAAGTAAAGTTGTTATTGTGTAACTGTGTGTACCAGTCAGAAGTCGTCGTATTCAGTAGGAGTGATGTGATGTGAGTGAAGTACCTTAGTAGCTGTTAACTATTACTAAATTGCTTACTGTTACTTACAACTACTACTACTACTACTAAACTATTAACTTCTACAAAAAATTTAACTATAAGCCAAGCCTGCCACGGAATGAAATAAGGAACATGATAAAAAAGAGAATACCAACTAACAACCACGATCGCATCATTCGCAACTGTAATGATTATCATAATATTTTAGAATAAAATTGAATAAGTCATGTTTCACGTTGCAGCTACTTTAGAATGGCTTTTAGTTAAATGCATTTGTTCAATCAGTAATCATTCGTAGCTGTTGATGTTATGTTACATCTAAATACAATAATTTTCTATGTTGTGTCTAATATAAAGTCTACTACTCTCTTACCTATATTATTCCTGTTCATGTGCTATCTTATGAAAACTAACTAACTTTAATTTAAACGATCAAGTTATTGCTGTAGAAATTAGTAGTAATGATAAATATAGTTTAAAAGTAAGTTTTAAGCGTTGTTCTTCTCATGAACCTCACGAACAAATAAAACGCGCAGGGAATAAAATCTACTAAATAAATACTTAATTATCAACTGAAAATTATTACTTGAAATATTCTTCATTGTGTGTCTGCCAATAATGTACTAGGATGCTGATGCTACAACTGCTACTACTACTACTAATATACTATAATGAAACAGTTATTTTGTTCCGAAAACTTTGATTTGTTTTATTAACCGATGCGATCCCTTGAATAATCTCTTAGTGCCCCTGATAATTTATGAGATTTTTTGCGTTTATCATTCTGCCCCCAATTAAATACTGACTAGTTTGAGAAACTTGAGACATAATGGTAGCGTAATCATCTAAAAAATAATTCCTATCATGCCAAGACATCTCATTTGATAAATCACGTTTATCGTATTTTCTAAAGTATTGATTTTTCCCCAGCAAAAGTAAAGTTTCTTTAAAGGGCTTCTCTCATAGGATATCATATGTCTGTATGTACTGATAGCTCAAAAAGGATACTTAATGCTTTTTAATAGGTGCATATTTAATCAGAATCATACGCCATGCATTATTGGTACAAATTACTGTAGAATAATCGTCTATTTGTGATTTATTCCCTTGCTTTTCATTAAATTCTACCACCTACAATAAATACACCTACCTACCTACTGCCACATGTATCATGTGCCCATACAAAAATATCCATTCCTTTTCTCCCATCCTACGTTATTCATTCCTACGTGCTGAAGTTTATAAAATAAAAATGTGAAACTGTTTTACCTCCTGTTTTTTTTCGTGTTAATAATGGTTACATATTACATATAGTATTGTTTTGATAATATAATGCGGATACTCTTTGAAAAATATTCTAGTATTTGATGAGTTTTCCTGCTACTAGATAATTTATAAACAACACGTCTAAAATTCTGACTTGAATGACTTGAATGAATATGAGAGATGAAATGTATTGAATAAATGAAAATGCACGCATTCACGTGGCAAGTTGATAAAGTTTTAGAATTCAGAATCTTATCTCTAATCCCTGAAATGAGTGTACATATACTTTACACTGTTTGTTTTATTTCTCTACGCAAAGAGGAGGAAAAGCATGATTTATTTCTCTTTAGACCAGAAGAAGGGAAAATCACATAGGATTCTAGGACAGAAACTTATCATATGAAAATATAGCAATCTACAAAATGATGTGTGCCATGTCCAGAGGGAAAATCATTAGGTAGTTTCCACGTAAAAGATAAGTTGCTAAAAATACCACTACCGACAACTTATTTATCATCCCATACCACAAAACCCGGGAGAGATTCTCTTTACTAGTATTTCATTATTAATGTGGTATATAGAAAAGGGAACTGAAACTCGGTGAAATGGAAGAAAGCAAAGAGAGTACTTTCTCCCTCTAGCTTCGCATCAAAATTCACAGTGAGGTAAAGATCTTGCCGATTTCACCAATTAATTTTATTTGTCCTAGTAACTTCCTTTGTTACTAAAAAGTATCTTAGGAAATGTGATGCTTATTATCATTGTTGATACAAGTTGTTTGTAGATACAAACGTGTTTCATATTACAAGTTTTAGCATTTGGCAATATGATTACTATTATGCGTCTTAATAGCTCGAGCAGATAGCTTTATATCTATTTTCATTATTATTGTCCCATTAAGCTCAAGTTTCCTCTGATTTTGAGCCGCTGCAAGCTGAACTCTTGACCGAAAGCGTGACATGGATGTAATTAGATATGTATGTAGTAAGTGAAAAGTTGGGAATACATGGGGGTAGCGGTTGTTGCCGGAATTAATGGATTAGAGTGTGTGTGCTTTAGTGAGCATTGAAAGAAAGAATAGGAAAGAGCAAATAAAACGTGCAAGTGTTCTATTCCTCCAGTTCAGGAGGATTAATTGCCAAAATAAAATCCTATTACTGTGTCCACTACCTAAAATGGATGTTTGTACTTTTATATCTCAGTCGTATTTCTTTCATTGTAAAGGCTACAACGAAGACATAAAATTTACGTGTATCAACAGCTCAGTTCAAGCTAAATTACCATTTCGCATTAGATTTACCTCAGGAAAAGGTTGGTAAGAAGATAGAAGAGTAATAACAAGAATGCATTGCTTTTGAGGTTTACATAAATTCCAGATAGGTAGATCAGTATGTAATAACATGACGGTAGTCATCCCTGTAGATTGTTGAATCCTACCTGACTGACTGACTGACTGGAGGTGCCAATCTGCCAAGGTTATTATCTTGAATGTTGGTCCGGATTTCACATCTACTTGTGCATTTTTGTTTTTCTACTTAAGCAGCTTAAGCTTTGCCATGATATGACGGATCATCATGTTTTTTTTTTCTTAATCAACTAGTTTGCATAATATTGCATAAACATCTTTAGAGTAAAATTTGCATTTTCAAGCTTACGTCTTTGCTCAAAAGGATTTGTTTCACTGGGAAGAATAACAACTGTGGAAAAAAATAAAGGGGCTCCTCAGGGTATATGTGCTTATTTACTTGTCATCTACAAATTGTTGACAATCTAACTTGCTAACTTCGTTCCGTAAGCTGGGACAAGACTGGAAGACTAGAAACACTACTACCTGCTTCTACACTATTATTCTATTCCATGAACACATAGGGACTTGGATGAAATCAAGAATCAATAATTCGGAGAAAGCAGGAAGGATCCGGGGCAAAAATAAACCAGAGTTTGATTCAACTTCCAATTTTATTTAAACAGCGGATGCTTCTACTTTCTACCTTGCCTTAGATTCCGTTTGGTGAAGACTGGAGATGAAACTAACATATAAGATCTTGGTCATATCTTCTGTACTTTAGTTTATTCAGTCAAAAGAATTTTTTCAGTTTAGAAGTTACAAGAATACAATTGAAACCTGTTCAAACAAAACGATAAAATAAAATTATTGATTTTTATGAATTATTTTATTGCACCGAATGCAAATCTATCAAATAAATGAATGCCACGTTGTGACTTAAAATGACTGTTGATGGTGAATAAATGTGTGATAAAGTTTTGTGCTTTCTCTGATATGAAATTACGTGATTTCCTATTACTCCTTTGATTCATCAAATTATAAAGAAACTAGATGAAAATAATATTGATCCTTATTCAATAAAAAAATTCTTTCTTAGTATTTGCTATAGTCCTTGAAAATCGAAAACCTAGTTTTTTCATGCTTCACAATCATTTGCATTTCCATTGAGATTGAATAATCAAATCACACAATACAAGCTGATGCTGAAGTTACTTAAAAAATATTTTTAGGAAAGAAACTGTTCTTTCAACTTAATGAGCCCAGTGGAATAAATGGAATACATTAAGTATATTAACCCTAGTAGCATAGGAATTTGCAGAAAATCATTTCAGATTTATGTACATTTTTCCTACAAGAATTTATTAACCTCATATTTCGCATCTTATTGCGAATCTCTTACATATTTTATACCAGAGACAAAAATGCATTTTTATATAAGTCCAATCCGTACCAACTGTCAACTTTATACTTTAATAACTAAATCCTCATTCCCAATAATCCAATCCAATAAAAAAAAACTAGGATAAAAAAAGTAATTATATTGAAATTATACTGTACTCAAAGGTTCGCTTGGGTCGATTCAATTCGCTTAGATAATATACCCAAAGCAAGGAAAAGCTAACCTCAAAGTTATCCTTTATGAATGTAAACTTTTTCAACACAAGTTCAGTGTGCCATAGTAAGTAACTAACTATACTTCAGTTTTCAACCTAGCAACAGCAAACTTCTGGGCTGAAGTGTATCTTGATTGAAAACTGCAAGTGCAATCAACCCTCTAGGCTATGTATGACAAATGCAGAAGAGGATTTGTCCTTTATCTACAAGGATATTCAATAATGTGTCTTCAAAGATTTAAAGCAACCCAACGTATGAAATGCTATTAGTTACATGTGCAAAAATGATACAATATACAATTTGGTATTATTTATTATTATTGTTATATAGGTACTTTACATTCAAAGTAATTAAGAAAAAGCTCATTGAATCAATTTGTCACAATGCACCTGCTTTTACGGAACTGATGCATTTTTCATTATCTCTCAACACAATAAAAGCCAACAAAGTGAAATCTTCCTAAATGATTTTTTTTAAGTTTTTGCTATTCTTAGAGACTTGAACAAAACTTTTAATTCTTACTGCGAAGAAATTTATAAAAAAAAACTGTCTTGCTCTGCCTCTTGACTTCAGTATCTACGTATTAATTCGCTTTTAGTTACACAATGCGAGATGCATGCCTTAACTTGGACTATAATAAAAATAAAAATACTCATGTATTAGGTAAAGGTACGAAGGTATATAAAGAATGAATTAAGGATTGGATTTGGATTAGAGATGATGATAATGATGATGATCATAATATCTTGTAGGAGGTTTTACAAGAGGTGGTTTTCGGATTGTTTGTTATACTGAATGTTGTGATGCGATGAGATGAGAAAATTCAATTCACAACGATGATAGCACTGTACTACAGCATAGGGATCTCTGTTCATCGTGTCAAATATCAAAAGCCAAGAAGAGTTTCTATTTCAGTTCAACTCCTTTTTTAAGAAACCTCATCTCATCCCAGTGAAGCCCGGCCGGTGTTTACTCGAACGGAACTATAGAAATAGCATTCTTTTCATTTCACACCATGAGTAACTACAACTTACTACTACTTACTACCACCACTACTGCCCTGCCACTACTATTGTTATTTTTACTATAAGAGTTAGTCATACTACTACTACTGAAGATAAGTAGTATTAAAGAGCTTGTAATATTAATAATATTATTTTACTTAATAATAATAATACTTGCTAACTGGCAAAAGTCAAAGTTTTAATGAGTTTCATACTTTTTATTATTACACTTGGACTGCAGTAAATGCAACTTTTGAGCTTAAAACTGGCTTATTAATACAATAAAGTGCATAATGAATTATGCGGATGGAATCATAACATGAGTTCTTTCTTGATTTATATGATTTAACTTAGATTATTACTTTTTATAATAGCATTGCCTACTTAAGTTGTTTTTTCCAACTAAAGATAACTAAGTATTAAACTTCCATGCTCATCATTACAGAATAATTTTATTATTTTACAAAATTTCATACAAGTTCCTTTTAGTTGGGATGAGGAGAATCTCTTTAACTCATGCGTTGTGGGTACCATCCATAAATTATAAACTGACTCATAAGGCAAATGTGATTTTTAATGTCTCATTACTGCTCTGCTTGTTGTACTTGTACTACATACATACATCTTCATTTAACTTTAGTACAGAGAATATATTGGACAGTTTAATGATTACAAAGGAGGACAGTGTTAAGAAGCCTTTGCCCCAAAGTAAACTTAAATTTCCGTCATCACCCTTAACTGCCAAGTGCTGGTTGACAGTGACAATGACAACCTATATTTATCCAGATGCAAATGAAAATGAAACTAATATCTAGAAAAGTTAGTCCAAAATTTATGTGCGGTCAGTGCCTTTATGCAAAAATGATTTCAAGCTACGTCTTTGAATCTTCTATGCAATTACACACGACTTGCTAGAAAGATTCCCTTTACCAGGATTCAATATTAAATAAAAAATTTACAAAAAGCTTCAAAAACCGATAGACAGAAAAGATGAATACAGAGTAGTAGTAGTCGTAGTACTTGAGTCAAGTCTTGGTAACTTGTTGGGTCTTTGCTATGAGTGAATCAGATTAGATAAAAGATGACAAAATTTAATAGTAAAATTTTATTAGCATTTTCTTTCCATATCCATGCTCTCCATTCTTCCATTCTTCCATTTATTAACATTTTTGCAAACTGGTGCTACTGCTGGTTAAGGTTGCTACACAACTTTTGATTATAGTAGTAGCGGAGATGATGGTGATGCACTTGCACTGTACTGTTACTTTTTACAAGTACAATTTTTACTTAAAGATACATGCAGACTTAAGAAAGCATACTAATAAGAAAAATTTAAGATACAAGTTAAGTTTTTAGATAGAGATATATATTCAACTATACAACATGTTTATCGCATGATATTTAGTACAGCGTTGTAAAATAATATAATATAAGGGAAGGAAGGATGAAGAAGTGAAGATGATAGTGAATATTACAAAAAAAAGCAAAACCTCTCTCTCTCAATTGTCTCTATTTCTCTTAACTCGTCCGTGCCTTTTTGCGTTTTTGCAAGTTTTTTTCGCTATGACAGGTTTCAGCAGCATTGCACATTTTGGATTGAATTGGACGAACTGACTTGTATGTTATTATTGTATAGTTATACGATGTGAAGATTTGAAGCATACAAGAAAGCATAATATAGCGTTTATCATAGCAGTTCTTTTGGTACAAAATACTGTTCACGCTGAATTGTCAAAAATTTGGAAATTTCTTCACAATTCATTCTTCGAGGTTCATCATCTTTGTCATCAATTTCATCAATGATTTGCATTTATCGTTGCATAAAACTCTACAATAATTACTGCTCGCATAATTTTTTACCTAATATGCATTATCAATTTGTACTTTTGCTTAGTAAACTAAACACTAAAGTAAGTTTGCAATTCCTAAAAAATCAAAGCCGTCGGAAAACCTGCCTGTTGTTATCTAAGGGTAAAGGTCACACTCCTTCAGACTCTATCTTATTGGGTGGGTATGCGTGGGTGTTTTCTATTAGCATGGAAGGAATCAGCATGGAATTTAAGCATAGCCTTTTGCCGACCCTTGGTCTCGTATTATATAATAATAAAATCGCAATTCCACCCTGTCTGCTTGTTCTGAAAGGTTTTTTTTACAAAGTTTAACTTTTTGCACACATTGTTTATTTGATAACATGGGCCATGAGTTCGAGTAGTAAATATGTATATTATGTATGTACATTTTGTATGCAGAATGTTTCTTGTTGATCAGTGGTAGTGGAATTATGATAATGTAAAATACTTTTTGCATGCCGAGTCAAGTACCAAAATATTGCTATATATAATACTTAAAGAGTTATCAGACAAAAATTATAATCCTAATAATATTATTTGTTTATTCCATCTGTATCTAAATTGCAGATTATTAAATGGTGTATTTAAACTAATGTAGTATAACAAATGGCATAATAATCCAACTTACTGTTCTATGATGCCTGCAAAAGCAAGTATAACAAACCTGCATGTGCTTTTTTTACTTACTGTAATCAAAAAGCAAAGTACATTTAGTCGGTGAAATAAAATCAAAAGTTTAGCATTTCTTTAGCAGAGATTTTTACACCATCATCGTCATCATCAACATCATGATCAAAACATCAGAGCAGCTAACTTATTTAGGGAATGCATTCAATTTTTTCATCTTGTTGTGGATTGGATTTGTAGATATATTTAGTATGTAGTGTCAGCACTCGAACATGTATTTAAGTATTTTTAAGCTCTACTCTGACTTTTTTGACTCATTTACAATTTACTGTCTATTATCTCTAACTCTATCTTTATCCTATATCCTGAGTTCCTATTCCAAAACTACTACCAACTATTAATACTAGCAAGTGCAATAATACTGCTTCTACTGTGTACCACTACAAAATAAAATTTACTATGTTATTGGTGAATTTTTTGAAGAGTCATTAGTGAAATCTTCACGCTTTCCTTAAACCTCCACATTTACTTATTGCTTCTGACTTGTATGAACTAAAAGACAAATCTTCTTGGCTCATGACTCCTAATTGTAGAACAAAATGGATTGCATTAACAATTTAACATAACATTATTACGTGTGGTTCCACCCCCACTGGTTTAAAGGATTAAACAACCATACACTAAACTATTAGTCATTGTACATGAATCTTATTCTAACTTCAATCTAACTCTTTGTTCCGTATCCGCTGAACACGAAAATCATTGTTAGACATTAACAATACAAGAAGATTTGCTAATAAATAGTACCTTTGAGCAGTATTATTTGAACAATTTGATTTGACTTCAACCTTAGTTAGTTAAAGGATCAAAGGATGGTTTTTAGCCTTTTAGATAGAATACAGATGTGGACATGATGACAAATATGTGTACGTGAAACTTGTCCCGTTGCTCTTCTTGATTGCAATCTCAATTCTCATATCTATTTCTCTCTCAAACGGAAAAGAATGAGCGAAGATCTGAAGAGTTGTATAACGATAGCGAATAGATTGTGAAGTCTTATACTCTAAGATTGAATTGAACAACAGAATGGAAATTCACTAGATCATCATGGTCAGAATTACTTTTAGAATAGGGTAAGCTAGCATTATTCTCTTCAATAGGTAGTGAGTAGAAAGCGAGATAATTAAATTGCCCCACTACTATCCGAACCAGGCAGGCCATCATCAGTAAATGTAAAAGGCCAGACTCTGTGTGCGTTCGGCCTTGAGGCTTTCGAATACACCCACACAGATAAGGGGACCAGGGTGCAATACCCGGGGGTTTTGGAGACTTTTTGATTGGGAAGTTTGGGTTTAATTCAATTTAAGCGTTGGAAATCAAATTTTAAATCCTAAAAACCCAGGGGGTAGTTGGGTATTTTAGTAACATAACTCCACTATTTCTTTTATTTGTTGACCTATATGGGGTACTAAGGTGAAAAGGAAGGGTAAGTTCGTAAATGGGCTAAATCGGCCACACCCCCTGGGCTTTACCTATCACAGCTTTTGAATTAGAATTGCTTATTTTTCCCAGAATTATTTTTTTCAAATCTGTTTTCAATTATAAGTTCCATATGTCAAAGGAGAACACCCTGTAAGGGTCAAGGGTACCTGATCCTACTTGTTCCGATTATATCAACAAGTTTAGGAGTGTCGATTTGGTACGAAATTAAAAAGTTGCTCGATGAAATGTTTTCAGGAAGTAATTTAACTTTCATTGCGTCTTTCTCTGTACACTGCTAATCGACCTTAGAATTATTAAACACAGGAAACCTTATTCATCTGTGCCCGTCCTTAAGGACGGGTTATTAGTTCTAACCCTTCTGGTATAAACATACATATGAAAAGCCCGTTTTACGAGTAACCATCAATTGGGTTGGATGGAAATGAAAGCTAGAGTGGAACAATGGAAGTTGGATCATGGACATGACGTCGTATTTTCATATAGTCCTCGTATTTTCTTTCATCCATCCCCATGCATGTGTTCATATCAAGTAATTCCAGGTTTCAACCTCACAGATAAGAAGGAATTAGGGAAAATGAGAACCCTTTGTGATTTGATGAGCTCTGATTTCCCTTTCTGCTACTGTCATATCTCATTTTGAAATTGTTAATTCTTTCCTACACAAAAATCATTGCCAAAGACAGGTCGAAAATGATATTACCTTATCAATTTTACACAGACAGCCTGCAGGGCACTCTGAAATATGAATCTCAAGTCTCCCCGATTGCTTTGTTCAAAGACATACATTCTCTACAAAATACAACGCTATCATCTTTCTTATTTAGTCTATCCTTTTATCAAAAGTTGGATTTACATTCTTACCTATAGATTACCTATAGGTAAGAACCTATAGGTAAGTATAAATAAATCCAATAATAATCAGTAAAAGTAAATAGACTTCTCTATATTCCACTACGTGACTCGCAACGGCAAGTTAACTTTAATTTTTATACTAGTCAAGGTTTATTTCTAATGCTGAAGTTTGGCCTTATAGATAAGTACAATTGGGTTGATGGTGATGTTACTCTAATGTTGTCATCGTGGTTGTCGTAGTTAGCTGTAGCTTTTTTCATAAGGTAACTCCTTAAAACTATTAAAATCCCACTAGTATTTAGTCACTATCAATGCAAGCAAATGCAATCGAGGTGGTTGCATCGCTTACATGCATTATTGTACGGCTATTCAAGTACAAGTAAATAAGTACAGTACAAGAGATTCCCCTTTTTACGACTTCTTATCTGTTCTTCAACATTGTGTATTAGCTAGTTTATTACCTATGATTATTATTATTATTACATTGCCCACCATCACATCTCATAACTATATATACATACATACAAATATATTTTTAAAGGTCCACTTTATTCATTCCACACTCATCTTCGACATGGAACTTACGATTGTAACTTGTAAGAGTGGAATTACACTGTCATGCAGAATGCAGAATTCTGCACGAAAAACCGGTTTAATCCAGATTTTTGTCTGCA
>JAQGBU010001151.1:0-15035 GCA_034698605.1 Isotoma decorata
CAAACATTTGCTGAAGACAATAATGAAAATTTAGAACGATTTTACAAATATTCTCCAGCAACTGTTGAAGCATTTGTAGTTGATCCTAAGAAAGGATTTCTTAGTAGGAAGTTGGCACAAGCGATTCCAGCAGAGTATCCCAGTTCAATCGAAAAAACTCGGTCAATCATTAAACGAGATTTGAAACATGCTAAAGCGTCTGGCGCATTTGAGAAATACGGAGTTTGAGTTTTTGGAAATCGAGCACCCTTCTAATAATTAGTACCTTAGATTTAATGGAGTTTGCGAAACTTTATATGATATGTGCAATAGTTTACGTATTATTACATAATGGTTTGTAGGTAAATAAATGTTAATTGACCCTATAGTATTAATGAATTCTGCAGAAATAACCATCAAATAATAAATGTGCTTTGCTTACTTGTAAGCATAACCCAATTTTGCCTTTTGTTATTGTTTTAGCGTATAATTTCAATGTATAAGACAACTAACTCATTTTGCTTTTATAGTTCCATTGACAATATTTATCTGCTAACTGAAAAGTATAAGGATTAAAAACAAGTAGTTCAACTAGGGGCTGAGCAGTGTATGGATGTTCCAATTCCTAGGTGAGCTTTTTCCTGCAATTGTTAGGCCCTCAGCGAATGCATACCTACGGATTATACTTTCCATAAACGTTAATCAAAATGTAAAGTACGAAAGCTGACATAATTTCTCATTTAGGAAAAGTGAAAGCTCTACCAACGCACGCATCAGATAAAATGGTAGAGATTGCCTTATGCAGTTTAGGAAATGCTATTACCCTTCTTGCCATTATTAGTGAGGTGAAATCCACAGCCTTTAGGATAGGGATGAAAGATGCACAAAACTTCAATTAGATTTTAAAGCACAAAATATTAATAATTTAATTCCAATAAATATTAAAGCCAATTCGGTACAAAATATTATCTCCAGTAAATGGAGGAGACCCTCTTGGTCTGGCTCCCAAGAACAGAATAAGTATTACAAAAGAATACAAGAAATAAATTCCTATAGAAGCTTGCATGTAAATTATCTACCTTCTAAAAATACAATGTATTTAAATATCATGCATTAAAGTAGTGGTGAAGTCATCGTCTCCACTGGATATCTGCATACGATAATCAATCCCCGTTATAAATTTCATAAAGCAGAACTTAGTTTTTAACTACTACAATAGGATTTTGAAACTTTTTCTCTTTAATGGTCTCAAATATTATAGAAGGATTTCTAACCACAGTAAACTTTAAGCTGCAAAGCTCAAGTTCAAAGTTTATGAACTGTGGGGAGGGCCACTTGGCAATCTCCCCGGTGCGCGGTGGTGTTAAATCTAGCTAGGCTTCTAAATGTGGGATGGATTGATGATAGATCGACGGTTAACTATGACCCAATTAGATGAGGATGATGAATAAAGACCAAGGTACACAGAAAACAGTGCTGCTGATTAAATGATTAGGGCTGTATTGAACAATAATATGGATACTTCGTAGACTTAAATAGAAATACAGGTTTCTAATTGGTAGGACTGGCAACTAAATAATTAGGAAACTAGAAAATAGAAATATCTACTGGTCTGAGACTCAGCTAGATTTAAGAGAATGAGAGAGAAACAACAAGTCCGGATTCTAACTAAAGAGTCTTGACTTGAGTGATGCTTGAGGTAGTCGATGAAGGAAGACGAACATCGAAGTGGTGGAGGTGAACTTGAGGAACATGGCTGGTCCTCTAGATTAATAGTAGAATGGCAAAGAGCACATAGTAAAGCTTGGGTCAGTCGGCAATACATGGTGACATGTAAATAGTAGATAGTATAACCTAATGATAGAGATTAGTGGTGGTGGGTTGTAGTAGCAATCCCACAGAACTTTACAAAGCTTTAAGTGATTAGTTTTCATGGATGACACGCTTGAGATTGTGATAACAGTTTTAATAATAATATATGATTGATATTTATAAAGCTGAACTTCCTTAGCCGAATGACTAACGCAAGTGTAATCAAAATATTTGCGTCAACTCCTACATCAAATGAATTTTAAAATAATGGAAATAATGCAAAATAATTTTAAATCATTATTTTCAATTTACATTTTTTACGCGTCACGAGAAGAGATTGACGGGATGGTGACGTGAACTCAGAATGCGGAAGTTTTCATTAAGTTTAAACAAGGCATTAGAGTTACACTATAATGGACTTTATTTTATTGACTTGTTTCTTTCCCACAAATAATTCAAGATATAATATTAATATCACCATACTGCCTAATATAATTAAAACCACAATGTAAATGTAACACTGAATTAAAAAAGATTAATCTGGGATGATTTGTAAACTGTTTTAATTGTTATGAAATTCGGGGATCTTATTTTGGTTGACTAACTTCCCACTGTTGCATTACAACTAGAAGGAAAAAATCCAGTTGAGAGGCAAGAAGTTCGAGTACTTTCCGTAATAACTTGCAAATCATCAATCTTTCAAATATTCCATTTTAAATGATGGCTGTAAAATGAAAAAAAAACATTAAAATGTTCATGAAATTTGTTATTAAATCTTATTTTTAATTATTGATATATTTTTAGTTTATGTAGGATTGAGTTGCGTTATCAGTTTAAAGTTTGTTTTGAAATGTCCATATCTACGTACATTTCCCATGGGGTTTTGTGTAGTCGTTTTCATGAGAATCAATCGTGTCTTATCATCAAATCTTCCCCTATTTAAGGATAGTTTTATCCAGTATTAAGACCTCAGTTGTTGTTTCATTGTCATAAGTCATTGATCTGCTAACACTTGCATATTTTTCAATATTATCATATTCATTTATTCAGATTAACTAAAAGTCTTTACTCTTTTTTTCCGAAATACAAAATACATCATAAAAACCTTTGGTTTGAGCTTGAAGAAAACCATTTCGAGGAGGGATGGCAGGTAGTTTCAAAAACTACAGTATTAAAGCATTCTCACAATTTTTTGGATTTTTGCTAAACAATGCATTTTTTAATTATTTCAAAACAAAGTTCGGCCAAAATAAACTTTAGTTTCCGCTTTTTCAGCACCGTTTTTTATTTAAAGTTTCGATTTAAAGATCGTTCAGCTTTTTTTCACCCCACACTGGAGTCCACATTTACCTTCAGCTTTTTAAGAATAGTTTTTAGCCCCAGCCTAGTGCTGGTGCACCATGCACCAGGTTAAGTGGTTGACCTGTGTGGGGCCCAAACCCCCAACTGGTCATGTTAATTTACGGCTTTTTGAAAATAAAATCATCATAGAAAGCTGAAAGGCATGTGGGTGACTGCATCCACCTTGAAGCCAAATTCACAAGGGAATATTTGCAACTGTATTAGAGGGATTTCAGTGACCCCACAGCAGTGGCTATCTACTCGTTTTTTGAAAGTTTCTTTCTAAAGTTCCTTTTAGAACAAAAATTACATACGGTAAAAGTCATAAAATGTGACCATGCTTCAGGCGAAGGGGTACAATGAGGCAAAAATTGTAGGTATATTTTGGGACTGTTCATTTATCTTTAAAAGACAATAAAACTGAAAATTTCAGGTTTAACTGAATGCTGGGTTACTACGGGTTTTGATGAAGAACAATGCATCAATGCTTTAGTTCTTGCAAAGTCCCTGAAACGTGTGATGACTTTAAGGAGGCTTGTCATCTTACTTTCTAATTCAATTCCTATACAACTGTGGTAATACTTTAAAACTATTTTACATTTACACTTACTATACAAAGTTCCGATTTAAACATTCATCTAATGATAATTTAGCAAAATTCTGCAAACTGAGTTCCACGTTTGTATTCGATTGGATGAGGAAAATCTAGCAGAAAATGCAAAGCTTCATTGCTGGAGTTTGACAAACTGGAGCAAAATCATTTTTCTGGAACCTCATTCTCTCGTAAGTTCCTCCAACATTTTATTTATTCTTTATTAATCCAATAATCGCTGATTTGCATGCAAAAGAAGCTTTTACCAGTTTTTGAAGCCAGTCATGCCAGTCAAGAGGTAAATCTAAGAAATTTTATGTTCGAAATAAAATCTAAAAAAGAAATTATTCCATTGTAAATTAAAACTTTGTGTCAAACTACCGTAAAACTCGAATTAGAATCCCCCTAATTAGGTCCCCCCTAAATAGTTCCCCCGGGTCTCCACTGTATTTCAAATATTAACCCCCCCCCGAAATACCCCTCCCCCCTCAAAAATATAGATTTTACGCTGATGGATTGTTTTATTATTATTTCTACCTAGTTTTCCAGTCTATAGATAATTTTTATGCAAAATTACGGATTTTTTATCAATGAAAGACCAAAAAAATGATAACGAGAAATTTCCAGACTGTTTTGGACCTGCTTTGCCGGCTGCCATGCCGGTTTCAGCACTTTGATTTACTTTTGATATCTAATTTGAGTACCAAAAATTCATTATTTATTAGATCAATCCCTAAATCACATTCAAATTCGCAATAGATTCTTCCAACAGGGCTGTGAGACTTGTTGTTTCCTAGTAGCAGAGTCCTTTTGCATTAGTTTATACATAATATAACAAACGTTTTGGAAAATTATTTCATTTCATTAAGATATTAAGTTATTGTTTTTATTGATTCGAGGGCTGTCTGGTCTCAGGTATTTAAGTAACAAGGGATTGTAGTATGTTTCAAAACGACCATTTCTATTTTCTTAAATTCTTACAAGCTCACTTTTCAGCAGTTTTTAAGGAATAATAAGAACCTACATTGAGCTTGATCATGATCAAGATGAAATCTGAAATCCTACGGGCGGTGTGACACACCCAACTAAGTCTGAAAATTTCTTGTTTTTTTACCTTTTAGGGCAAACTCACCTAATAAATATTTTTTATAAAAAAAAATTGCAATTTTATTACTGTATACAATAATTTGGTGGATTGTGTTAATGAAATGGGAGCGTTTTTAGTAAACTTGTAATAAAATTGGTTTGAAACATTAAATCCCCCCGGAATAACTCCCCTCTTTTTGGAGGGTTGAAACATTAACTCCTCGGGGGGTTCTAATTCGAGTTTTACGGTAATCCAATTGTTGCAATTTATTATGCTATCGGCTATCGGTCCTTATGTACAGTGCGCAGTGTTATAAAACTTAAAGGATGGGAAGTATTGATATGTTATCCAGGGATTAGACAAAGGCTTAACAGAATTTGGAAGTGTTGAACCGCCCATTCTTGAAACTGTAGTAAAAAAATGACCTAAAATATCTAAATAATTACTGTTTAAAGGTTGTAAGGAATTGCGATGAGCTATTCAATTTGGATGGAGTTGGATTTTCACCTGATAGCTCAATGTTTGTGATAACCCCTTCATTGGACACTTGGAGAACTTTAACAAAATTTGAAGATAAAGGCAGTAACGGTATGTTGTATCACGTTTAGTTTAGTTTAGTTTAGTTTATTACAATATGGGGCCCACTGCACGTGTGCGTTGTGGTTATTAGCCCATAAGGAAAAGTCAAAGCATTTACAGATTTAGATAATATCTGATTCACACATAATTTTAGAGGTACGCGTATAAGATACAAGTTACATCATTAGTCGAAGAATAAATTAAGACTGAATTCGGTAAATATACAAATGCAATACAGGAAATGTAACTTGGATATTATGTAACTTACAAAAAACCTTAACATATTGTTAATGCCTATGTTCAAATTTAAGCAAGATATTCATAATTTATATATTTCATTCGATTCTACAAATGTGTAGCTTGGTAATTAGAAATTGCTTGCAGGATAATTTATCAAATAAAGTGGATTATTATAATAATGGAGTCGATAATATAATTACAGTTTAAATAGGTAAAATAAGTATACTACCGTATTTATCGGATTAGAACCCCCCTCGGTTTAACTCCCCCCCCTAAATAACTCCCCCGGGTCTACACGATGTTTCAAATATTAACTCCCCCCCCCGGAATAATCCCCCCCTCTAAAAAAAATAAATGCTGTCTTACGATAAAGGCTTAAAGAAGGACATGATGTTTACACGAGTGGATAATTTTTTTCTTCTTCGCTCTAGCTTTCGAATATTGGATTGTTTCTCGTCAGGAGACTACAATATAGAGACTCAATTAGTTTTTGTAGCATTATATACATTAATACAAATATTATACCTTAAAATTTATCTCTTTTTGGATCGATGTTCCAAAGCTAGATTGAAGAAGAAATAAATTATTCACTCGTGTAAACTCTATTAACATCATGTCCTTCTTTAATCCTTCCGAGTGCAAGCTGTGCAACCTTACAAGATAAAGGTTTCTTTATAATTCAGTAGATTTTTTAGCTAGTTTTTGGGCCCTTTAAAAATAAAGTTAGAAAACAATTAAAAATAATACTGCAGCCCATCAAAAGTATCACCCTTTGATCCTATTTTATTATATTACACTCAAATGTGATAATGTAAATTTGAAAAAAATGAATTGAAACATTAACTCCCCCCCCCCGGAATACAACCCCTCCCTTTTTGGAGGGTTGAAACAATAACCCCCCGGTGGTTCTAATCCGATAAATACGGTATGCTAGATTAGAAATATACCTAAACAATGAATTGCAATAAAATGTTATGTAGTGAGTATTGGATGAGTTATTGTGACGATTATTGAAAAAACCAGAATCCTGAAGAATTGTTTCAAAAGTTAGGGCTGATAGTCGACTAAACACAAGAGGTCCGTTAAGTTCGAATCAGAAGTCACCTTATGCAGTTTACCTTTTTGGATGAGCTTTTCTTTGCATATTTGCTGTTGTTTCTTTGTGAGATACACACAGCTATTCCTTTGAATTCGCATAAATCCTTGAGTTTTTGACAGTTGTTTAAAGCTTCTTATGATACCGATTCTGTGGTTTTTGATATTGATTGCTGTCTCAGGTACTAGAATGTTCAATAATTTACTAGCTTTAGCTAAACCTTCAGTAGTTTCAGGGACGCCCCGGACGCGAAGATTGTCCATTTTCCAAACTTTGTCCGTTTCTTCCCGGATTTCATCTCGAATGTTTTTGAACTCATTTTTCACTAGGTTTTTAATTTCTTCAATTCTGTTGATTTTTTCTTCTGGTTGGCTTTGCTCTAATTTTGAGATTCTGATATTAAGACGTTTCTGGTCGTCTTCTAAAGCATCAACTCTGTCTCGGATATTATTAATTCATTTTGACATTTCATCCAGCTTTGTAATGAAGGAGGAGGTCATGATATCGATTTTCTCAGAATTTTTTGTGTGCTTGTTGATTAGCCTTTGGAAATTATCATAGGTCGTGTTTAAAGTATCAGATTTGGCTGTCGGCTTTTGTGCGATGATATTATCAGTTATGGGGTCAGAGTTACCTGGTCCACTATGTGATTGCCGTTGAAAGTTGGCAGTCTTGGTAGAAGTATTTAGATGAGATGTAGATTCATTTAATTTGGATTTAGAGGTCTTTGAGTGCTTACCCATTGTGTGCTACTTGTTTCGTTTAAACTGATTATTGTCAGAGATTTTATTTATGTAGATGTTTAGGCTAAATTAGAATATTAGAAAGGCACACTGGCAATAAAGTTCTGCTGGCTATTTTTGTAATTCCACGAATCAGTCAAATTTTAGAAATCTTTAAAATTTCTAAGAACGGAAATTCACACATTGAAACTTATTACTTTGTAGAATGCTTTGTAAATAGAGCTACCCTCAGGTATATTTTTGTCAATAAGTGTAGGATTTTTTACACTGAAAATAATGTTAATATTGGTGCAGAAAATAATCATGTCTGTTTTTCTAGACAAGAAACCTCGAACGTTTTCGTCTAATCATGATATATTTTTATGATCACTTAGAAAAAATAATCCGTGCTTTTTTGCCTTTTTTATTTTCACCTTTCACCTTGAGCATTTTGGTACCTAATTTTCAGCTTTGGGGATGAAGATGAAGAGGCATAATTTTGATGTTTAAATAAACCATTGTAAACGGTGTACCGAAGTAGCGGAGCAGGTACCCGTCTGTGTTTCCAAATTTTTTTTGTATTTAAGGGGTTGGGGGTGACATGGGGTCACCTGGGGTGACATGGGGTCGATAACTAACATTTTTAAGAGGGGTACTTAAAAAGGTCCCTTGAAGGGCCGGGGACCCTTGACCCATGTACGAACTCAAAGTAACATTTGACCGTAGGACCCCATATGTGGAAACAGATTTTTAAAAAGTTGACCCTGTGGAAAGTTACAGCACCCACAGACGGACGGACAGACAGACAGACAGACAGACGGACAGACGGACGGACGTCACTGGTATTTGCATAAAGTAGCTCCGCTACTTAATAAAGAGATAAATGTATTTTGTAACTTGTTATTGTATCTAGTTTTAAAATCCCATAATATGATGTATAGATGCATGAAAGAATTAAAAAAATGATTTCTGAACTTCATTATACATTAATTTCATAAGATGTTTTAACTTTAAATAAAATAGTGGAAAACCTGAAGGAAAAGTCCCTTCTTGATGACCAATGTAACTGGACTGTTGATCTTCTTCATGGCTCACTAGTTATGTAAGTGCCCAATTCCATACGTAAAGGGTAGACCACTTTTACCTAATTGGCCTTTGCCAACCTTGCAATGCTTAATTCCCGAATCTTCATCTATATTCGTTTGTAGCAATCTTGATGAACTAGCTATTGTAACTTTTACTGGAACAAAACCCTTGGAAGTTTTGTCTGGAAATAATAAAAAAAAGATTACCGGATACTTGGAAAAGGTGATTTTGATCTAAGGAGATAATTGGACATCATTTGATTTTAAATGGTTCTGGGATGACCTATTAACATACTGGCTTTTTGCAGGCCCTCATGGACCTATGGGAAAAGGAGTGTTGGGAAAACGGAGTTGTTCAATCGCTCAAAGGACTTAAAGGCGTAAGTAAATGGAAAAACAAAATTCCGCGTTGTCATACTTTACTTTTCCAAGAATTCAACAAATCTTTAAAGATTTATTTTTAATTCAACTTGGCATACTCCTCATTTGGGTGATAAACTTGAAGGTTCATTTCAACGGACTGAAGAATTACCTGGACCAATACGACCTCCAAAAGCCCCCATCATCACCCATGAATGACTATGGTTTGCTGAAGGACTCCATTGCTATTGTGGGTATGAGTTGTCGCTTTCCTGGAGCCAACAACTTGGACGATTTCTGGAAACTTTTAATCGAAGGTGGAGATGCGATGGGACCCGTTCCTCTAGGACGTTGGGTACCAGAAAGATGCGTAAATGTACCGGAGGATGCAAAAAATTCTATCGGAGGTTTCCTCAACTTTCCTTTGGATGAATTTGACGGGAAATTTTTTGGGATGAGTCCAGCTGAAATGGCTTTTATGGATCCTCAGCAACGACTTACTCTTCAGGTGGCTTGGGAGGCTTTGGAAGATGCTGGAATTGATCCATTATCATTAAATAATACATTCACAGGTGTGTTTGGTGGTGCATGGAGACTAGAGTACGAGGGTATTTTACAAAAAGCAGGTGTAGGTGAAGAAGAATTTGTTCGACTTTACCTTGGAAATTCTTTTGGAGCGATATCTGCAAGAATTTCCCATTGTTTGGGTCTTACTGGACCAAGCGTTGGCACTGAGTCAGGATGTTCCTCCTCAATGGTCGCTGTTGACCTCGCATGCAGAAGCCTTGCAAAAGGCGAAACAGATTTAAGCTTAGCTTGTGGAGTGAATTTACTTCTTCGTCCATTTACAGGACGAACTATGAACACAATTCTGGCAGCTGATGGACACTGCAAGACTTTTGATGAAAGTGCAGATGGATTTGCAAGAGCTGAGGGATGTGGAGTCTTAGTTCTTAAGAGATATCCAGATGCAGTCAAAGACGGTGATCGTATTTGGGGTTTAATTCGAGGCACTGGAGTCGTCCAAGAAGGACCAAGTCGAAGCTTAGGAACTCCAACAAAATATTGCGAAGCGTTAGCAATGAAAATAGCTTTAAAAGATGCTAAAGTTGAGCCAAAAGAAGTGAGTTTTGTTGAGACTCATGGAACCGGAACTCCAGTGGGGGATCCTCTCGAAGTGGCTGCAGTAGCTGAAGTTTACTCAAAAGGAAGACAAGAACCATTGATAATTGGTTCAGTTAAAACTAACATTGGTCATACGGAATCTTGTTCTGGAATTGCTGGAATTATCAAAGTCATCTTGTCTTTTAAAAATGAGATGATTCCTCCCCATAAGAACTTTAAGACACTTAATCCAAATATTAATTTGGAAGCTGTTCCAGCAAAGCTACCTTTAGAAGCGATGGAGTGGAAAAACGATACAGACGGTAAACCAAGAATTGCTGGAGTGAGTTCTTTTGGGATTACCGGAACTGATGCTCATGCAATAATTCAGGAAACTCCAGATGTTAAAACTCATCAGTTTTCTCCAACAATCTGTAACCAACGTCCAAGTCATGTTTTGACTCTTTCAGCAAAGACGCCAGAAGCATTAGATCAAAATTTGGAAAATTTTAAACTATATTTGAAAGAAACCGAGGAAAAATTTGGAGATATTGCTCACACATCTAACATCGGAAGGGGACACTTTCCATTTCGAGCTTTTGTAGTTGGGAACAATAAGTCTGATGTTTTGGAAAACATGAAAACTGTAATTAAAAGCACAGCCCCAGAAGATAAACCCAAAATCTGCTTTCTATTTACGGGTCAAGGGTCACAATATCCTGGAATGGCAAAATCCTTGTATGATCACAATCCCATTTTTAAAATCAATTTTGACATTTGCGATGCTCACTTGATTAAAATCTATGGAATTTCAATACGAGAAGCTCTTTGGGGCGCAAATACAACAAACATAAGTCGAACAATTTACAGTCAAACTTCAATATTTTGTGTGGAATATTGTCTTCTCAAACTATGGGAATCATGGGGCGTCAAACCTGACTTTGTTTTAGGTCACAGTTTGGGAGAGTTTGCAGCAGCTGTCGCTGCGGGAATTCTTTCGTTTGAAGATGCATTGAAATTGGTTGGAGAAAGAAGTCGACTTATTGATGGACTTCCAGGAGGCAAAATGCTCGTCTTGAAGGACAAATATGAAACTGTCAAAAAGTCACTGGACACGTTCTTCCAAATGACAGATAAGTTGGATTTTGCGGCTGTTAACTCACCTGAACAAACTGTATTGGCTGGCTCAGAAGAATCCATTCGAGCATTTTCAGAATTTTGCAAAACGAAGAACATTAAATCTCTGACCTTGGAAGCTACTCATGCATTCCATTCTCGTCATATGGACCCTATTCTCGATAAATATCGGAAAATTGCTTCATCAGTGAAGTACTCAAAACCAACTTGTGTCTATGTTTCTGGAATGGAAGGTCGAGTGGTGGAAGATGAATCTCATGTAAATGCCGATTATTGGGTTCGTCACACTCGACAAAGCGTCCAATTCCTAAATGCAAGTAAAGCGGTCTTAGCTCTAGGGTGCAATCTTTTTCTTGAAATTGGACCACAACCTGTTCTTTCCGCCATGATAATGATTAACTCTGGCGAAGTTTCTGGAATTCAACCAGTTACGTGTTTACCTTCTATTAGAAAGCAGGATAAGGACTGGCAAACAATTTTAACTTCTTTGGGGAAATTGTATTTACAAGGAATGAATATCAACTGGAAAAGGGTTGACCAATTTGAAAATTTAAAGGCAGTTACAGTTCCATTTTATCCATTTCAAAATAAATCCCACTGGTATGAGATTCCGGATCAAGGTATCGGCCAAATTCACCCACTTGTTGGAACTCCTGTTTCAAATGCCTCCCATTCGAAAATATTTGAGAACAAGTTAGCAATTGAAAGCACACAATTCTTAAAAGACCATGTCATCGGAAGTAAAATATTTTTTCCTGGAGCTGGATTTATGGAAATGTGCCTTTTAGCTGGACATGCCGCAACCCAATGCACAGAAACTGTATATTTCGACCCAACTGCTCCCATCACAATAGAAAATTTTACAATCGAGACTCCATTAGGTTTAACAGAAAAGGAGACAACAACTTTACAAGCAATTGTGACCACGGAAGATTCTGGAGAAACAAAAGTGGCAATTTATAGCAAACTAATATTGGACAAAGAGACACAAAAATGGACTCGACATGCATCAGCAACATTCTCCCCTTACGCTGTCCAAAGCAAAGAAAACGAGTGTCACGTCAAAAGCCTGGACAAAATAATTGACCAATGTAGCGAAAAGCTCGTTATTAATAAAATGTACGAAAAACTTGCAAATTTCGGACTCAAATTCGGACCAGCATTTCAATCCTTAAAAGGAATGTGGAAAGGGCAAGATGAATTTTGTTTCCAAGTTGCAGTGGCAGATAATCCTGAAAAGTACATTTGTCACCCTGCTGTGTTGGACTCCCTATTTCAAGCCATAATGATCACTTTGAATCCTGACATACAGAAGTTGCATGTTCCAGTATCCGTAACAAAACTCATTTGGTTTGCCAAAATTCAAACACCGAAATGTTTCATACACTGCAAAATCCTTTCCAATGACGCAATAGCAGTTTTGTACGATGAGAATGGACAAGTCCTGGCAAAAATGTTTGGAGCTACTCTTATGGAAACAACCATAGGTACAATAATGTCATCTCTGGAAGCTCAGCACCTTGCTTTGCCAGCTATGTTTGAAAATGTCTGGAAATCCCAAATGGGTCCATTGGAAAGACGAGCAAATTTGACAGAATGCTTTCCTCAACCCTTATTTGAAGACCCATTCATCACTCAAATGACCAACCAGTTCAACCCTCTGACCCACCAGGAAAGAATGCTTACTGACAAATCCAACAAACTGTATGCATTATTTATGATCAAATGTCTGTATGATCTTGGTTGGGTCCCTGAACCCAACAAAACATACGAACTAAACGCAATGATTACATCATTCAAAGTAATAAAAACTTTGGAAGGTTTTCTGCGATTTATGCTAATGGAACTAAGCAATGATGGTCTTTTTGAAATCACTAATGCTGTTCGGGAGAAAATGTCTTTCCGGTTAGTAGAAGCTCCCCCAACCTTAAACGAAGTGCTTGATTCAATTGAAAAATTACACCCGGAAGCATATGCTTGGTCACCCAAGGAAGTGGAATTGGTCACCTCAACAGGTCGACAATTGGCTTTGTTTCTAACAGGACAAAAATCAGCTTTGCCCATTTTATACCCTGGTACTGATGATCTCAATAAACCATCTGCATATACTTATTACACGGAGTCTATGATTTGCCATAAACCGCATCAACAGGCTAAGGAATATTATGCAACTTTGTTTCGAGATAACTCCAAATCATTATCGGATTCAAAAGGAGTCTTAAGAATTCTGGAAGTTGGGGCTGGTACCGGAAGTGGAACGGAAACCTTGTTACCCTTTCTAGATGAATATCCAGAAGGTTATGAATACACTTATACTGACATATCCCCAGCATTTCTTCTAAAAGGGAGACAAATATTTGAAAATAGCAAAGTACGAACCATCTTCCGACTTCTGAATGTCGAAGAAGATGTAGCCACTCAAGGATTTATTCCTTTCCATTATGACTTCATTATAGCCATTAATGTTATCCATGCAACAAAAAGTATCACTAAAACTGTGGGAAATTTGCGAAACCTTCTGAAGGAAGATGGAATGATTGCTATTTACGAATCCATCAAACCTGCCCGAAACACAAACCTCCTATTCGGTCTATTAGATGGATACTGGTTTTTCAAAGATTATGAATTACGGCCTTATAATTGCGAAATCTCGTTCGACAAATGGAGTCAAGTTTTAAGGAGCAATTATTTTGATAAAGTTGCAGCCTTCCCATGTTTTGACAATCACATGGGATTAATAACGGCAAAAGCCCAATCAGTACATTCCACCTTACACCTGTATTCCTTACCAGATCTTACTGTCCAAAAAAGTAGATCATGGGTTGTATTCTCAGAAGAAACTGATGCTTCTCATTTCTTCATTGAAAAACTTAAACAAGTTGGAAATCATGTTGTCACTGTTACTCGATCTCACTCGATGTACACTCGATTCGACAAAAATTCATATTCTATCCGACCTGAGGAAGAATCCGACATGGAATACCTGCTCAAATCCATTGAAAAGGAGTCCGTCGTTAATGGGATTGTATTTCTATGGGGTCTAAACTATATTAGTTCCGAATATTCAGCCCTTTGCAAACCTTACCTTTCCCTATGCAAACTTCTTATCCCAAACCACAGTCACCCCAATGTTATTGTTATTACGAATGGAGTTGCGGCTATTGGAGAAAGTGGCGGATCTCCACCCGTCCCAAGTCTTCTTTGGGGTATGACCAAGAGTTTTCAAAATGAGAAGCCTGATTCTTCATGCAAGTGTGTAGATTTGGAAACAAATGCCCCAACAAATGATCAGTTAAATGAAGCATTTTCAGAAATATTTATCCAAGACCAAGAAATATTTATTGCATATCGAGATAACGTAAGACATGTTAGCCGTCTGGCATCCTGGAAACCACAAAATACCGCCTTAAGTTTCCCAAAAACACAAAGATCTAAACTTACTCTTGCACCAAGTAAAACCATTGGTGACTTGAAGTTTGGGGGCATGGAAAAGTCACCAGTTGGGGACATGGACATCGAAGTTCGAGTCAAGGCTTATGCCCTCAATTTTCGAGATATTTTTGCCGTTATGAAGCCTTCTTCTGTGTTTGAAAACATTAACACAGTCGGCCTTGACTTTTCTGGAGTGATTTCTGCTGTGGGCTCAAAGGTCACGAAACACAAAGTAGGAGATGCAGTATTGGGTTGTAACCTTAATGGAGAATCCCTTCCAAGTCATTTAGTTATGACTGAGGGTTTAGTGATAAATATTCCTCAGAATATGACATTCAACGAAGCTGCTACATTACCCGCGGTAGCCAGCACAGCATATCTATCCCTCATAAAAGTAGCGAAATTGAGCTCGAAGGATACAATACTTATTCACACAGCTTCAGGAGGGGTGGGTCTTGTGGCTATACAA